>DWLR01003514.1:0-13411 GCA_018246295.1 Papilio alexanor hazarajatica
GAGCATTTATGGGATCAATTGAAAAGAAGTCTTAAAGAGACCCATAGCCACGTTAACAGCCAACAGGACCTCATAAATGCGCTGAAACTCTGTTGGGAACGAATACCCGACCAAAACATCACTCATCTGATTGAGAGTCTCCCGGCAAGTTTATACCGTTTTTAACAAACAGTGACTATAAAAGTTTTTATTGACAGTCTACTTAGTGCTCATTTTCTCTAAAAATGTGTATTTGAGTGTATTGCGATAAAATTAAAAACGTTATTTTGTGTTTACTTAATGTGTAAAACCCTAATTCAACATCGAATAATTGTAAAAATTTAATAATCATGTATGCACATAAATTAAAGGGCAAAAAGATGGTGGGCCCTATTTTGTTTTGAGTAGTATATATACATATATATATATACTCTTGATATTTAATTTAGTCCTACGATTGTTACTACGAAGGACTCGATACTTTTCCTATTTCTTAACTCCGAACTTCGTCAGATGATTTTCGACACGTCATATTATTTTATATTAGAGTAAAAATTTGGAGGCAGTTTCCTTTTTTTTGTATCCTTACGTAAAAACAAGAAAGCACTCGGATAAATCCGAGACAGCAGATGCATAATATGGATAAGTTGAATTTCTTTCTGTGGACTCCAAACTTCCACATCGACGTAAGTTGAAGCCCCGACTTACGAGGGACAAAGCCATTGTTAGAGTGAACTGTCAAGAAACCGCGGGAAATCGAATCGAACTTATTATAATATAAATCGAAAATACCCCGTGACTGACGGGCGTATATTCACGCCGGCAATTAAAAGGGGTGGACGGCGAGGGTGGGGCTGTCATCCATCACGCGGGATTACTGGGGACACTATTATTATTAGCAGGCGCCGATAACCGGGCGGATACCGGTTTAATCCAGTTTTTGTTTGGTAATTTTCGGACTGCGATTTGCATGGCGATGCCTTCTGTTTGTAATGTAACAGATTTTATATATATTGTCCAATGTTGATGTTGAGCGAAATACTCAACAGAAAAGAGAAGAGACTCTAAACTTTGATTGACATCCGGCAATTAGCTGTTTAATCGGAACGAAAAATAAGCGATCAATTTATTTATTTATTTATTTTTGCATTGAGGACCCACAGCTTAATATACAGGAATACAAAAATACAACCTAGTTACAATATTGGACGTATGTACAGTACAGTATTTTGAGAGTTTTGGCTTCAGTGATTTAGAGAGTCGCATGATAAACCCAAGTGACTTAGAAGCTTTTTTAGCGATAGTGTCGACATGTACGTCGAAAAGTAAACTACTGTTGCGGTGAACGCCTAGGTCTCGGATGTTCATGCATTTAGGTAAAATATGACCACCCAGCATGTAGCTAGTATTCAAGGCCTTACGTTTTCTGGTGTACGTAACTACAGAACACTTAGTGGGATTGAGATCAAGTTTGTTTGTGCGGCAGTACACTTCTAATCTAGATAAATCAGCCTGATACTTTGACTTTTTCAAATACTTTGGCAATAATACACAGTTTAGATATAGGCCTATAATTGGTGATTTCGGTCTTAGGACCTTTTTTATGCATGGGCGTAATGTATGCCGATTTCCAAATACGAGGAACTACACGCATTCGGAGAGACTTATCGAAAATAATAGAAATAGGCAGAGAAATAGTCGAAGAACATCCAACGAGAAACCTTGGCGGGATGTTATCTGGACCAGCTCTCTTCGATATATCTAACTTACGGAGAAGGTTGGTTACGCTGATAACGTTGACTTCCACGCGACAGAAATCTGACTGTGATGATGTTGACAGAGAGGTAGAGGTATGAATAGACAATAAATTCAGATTATTACTAGTATAGGGATTGAGAAAAGTTGTATGAAAATAGGAAGAGAATGCCTCAGAGATTGTGTTGCCATCTGAAAACGATTCGTTATTATAGACAAGTGTACAAGGGAGAGCATTTGAATTATAATGGTTTTTAACAAAAGTCCAAAAAGCCTTAGGATTGTTTTTAATAGAATTTTCTGTCAGGCTAGTATAGTTCTTGTAACTTGTAGCCTTCATAGTTTTTACTCTGTCACGCAGTAGCTTAAATGTTAATTCATCTGACTTGTTTCCATAAGTCTTAAATTTTTTAAAGTATTTAAATTTTTCTTTGATGGTTTTAATAAGGGGTAAGACAAACCACAACGGGTATGTTTTCTTTTTGATCATTTTACGAGGTATATATTTATTTTGTAGATTTACTACGGTTTCATTAAAGAAATTGAATTTAAAATTTAATATGACACGATATCTGTATCGTGAAACAGTGTCTCTGATAGATAGTAATTTAAAGTGTTATTGTGATGAAGTGTGCACTCGCACTGCACAGGCGAGGTGCAAATTGAGCCGCGCCGCAACATCGTTAGCATCGCCTATGCAATTACGTAACTTATATTGTTTACAATAACCGTCTGTGACAAAATTTTAACGGGCGTAATTAAAACGGAGTACGCTAGGTGTTATGCCGTGATAGGGGTGCCATTGTCATGATTACGTGGAAATAATTGAGCTTCACTTGAATCTCGAGTGGCGTGGCACATTGTTTGGGATTCCGAGTGACGCGGAACTAATACTCGTTGTTTGGGATCCCGAGTGACGCGGAACTGATGCTAGTTGTGTCGAGTTCCGAAGCGTTGTCTGCGACCACTATTGTCTGGGTGTAAAGGCGGGCGCCTTTACTGCCACCTCTTATTATCACGAACTAAACTCGACCTTTATTTGGCGCTGGGATTCATGATCGCCTAATAGTCTTACTGTTGATGGAACAATTAATTCTGAAAATTTTGTTTCTGATATGTGTTTTTAAGCTAAGGCAGGTAGTATTTTTATTTGAGGAAGTGGTAACTTATAAGTGCTATCAATGTATAAAATTACCTAATAATATATCATAAATCTTGAACGAGTTATATGAAAGATAGTGTAGTATTTGTATATTTTCGTTAAAATACCTGTTCCATAGTTATTTTTATATGATTTCCAGACTAATCAAATTTATCTGAAAATGAAGACAAAATTCATATGTTTTCTAAATTTTTAAATCAATAAATGCTCTTGTCTTTCTTATTCAAAACCCAATTTATGGGAGAGTAACATTATTTACGCAATAAATCCAATAAGTGCGGATGCAAATCGAACAACCAATAAAACTTGAATCGGAGAAGTAAATTGAAATAAAGGGAAATAAAAAAAACGTTTATCGTAGCGGCAGCGAAACGTCGCAATTTCCTTGGTGCTGATAAACCAATAAAATTGGAGAAATGCGAAGAATGTAGGCGGAGAATTTGAGATCATGGATACGTGCGCTCTTGAACTTGTAAATGAAAATGGTAATTTGTAAATGATTTGAATCTTGACTGAGAATCATAGTTCGCAGCAGCCAGATTCATGGCATATATCAAGTAGTGCTGTGAAGTGAATTTAAGTAAGTTTCGATTGGATTGTGTCATATTTGGAATGTAAAATAGATACAAATTTTTCATTCCCATTAATAAGGTTAAAATAAACGAAAATCAATATGTTGTATGTATGACAAAATTCCTTGTTGTAAATTTTAATCTAAACTGTAAAACTATTCAAATATAAAAATAAATAGTTTCAATACAAACAATCAAATAATTCAATACAAAAATCTTGCGAATAGCAAAGATTTTTTTAAAAACAGTCCATAATGGTCAATCACAAAAAGGTCCTAAAGTTGTTCCGAACGCCTCACTTTTTCCATTCCGCCCTCCAAGAGCTTAGTCCAGCCGAGGCGCAATAGACCGTACGACTGGGATTGCTTCATTTGCGAGCCCTTTGTGACACTCCTTGGGGTCGCGCGACTTCTTTATACTTCGCTGTCCTAAGCTAGCCTATAAGAACGTAAATTGAACCTCACAATCAAAGACACATTGCAGCTTTTTTAAAAAGTATATCAAATTTTATAAAGATAGTATTATAGATACTATAAACTGTAGGCTAGCGCTTGAGCTATGTTAACCTATGTTATCTCTGTTCTTCAATATTTTTAAAAGAACATTATAATGTATATTTACTATAAAAGTTAACATAATAGATATTTAACAAATAAAGATAGTGTTTTTATCACAACCTGGTATCCATATATGTGTTTGATTTTCTGCAGTGCGAAGGAACAGTGCCTATGTTTAATGTGTTTCTTTAAAATTAAATATTATGAGTCATAAAATATTCTGTGTGTGTAGTCTTGTCAACCAGGAGTAATGCGCTAGACTTTAGTGCTGACAGTATAAAATTAATCTATCAAAACATTTATTTGGTACATTACTTCTAGAATTGCCTGAAATCTTTTTATCATGCCGTCGTAAAATTTTCCACAGCTTTTACGGAAAAGGAAAACAAAATTAAATGCATCGCGTGTCCATTCGTTCTTCATTCGTGTCCCCACAGAACATCTGCTATATTCCTTGCGATCGTTTGTCATGTGGTGCGGAGGAGGGTGGGGGGAAGAGATATGCCGAGTTTTCACTTTTTTCCGCTTCTCCCTTGAATAGGTCCGCGTGTGAATAATTTAACTCCGCCTTCGTCCTTTTTGCGGCGGTTAAAAAATGAACCGACGACCGCTTCAGCCGAGTGCGCCCGATAATACTTTGAGCGCTCGTCGGCGCATTTAGATGACAGTAAAAGTTGTAACTTGGCATTGGTTTATTGTATGTGTGGTTCCGCCGCGACCGAACGGGATATTAAAGCGATAAAGAGCATCTTAGCTTTTTCTGTAAGCATATATAAGCCTACTAAATTGGGACTTATGTTTAATTACGATACAAAAGTTTTCGTACTGCATTACGGAGCTTGGGTTAATCTCTGGGGGCACTGCAATACATAATGACATAAAAGTACACTACGATATCCCACTAGATAAAGCCTTCGGGTAGCCTAGACTGCTTCCATTTCCCTCTCTTCGGTAATATGGGCAGATATCCATTCATTAGGGCCGCAGGGTAACGGCGGAGTCCGTTATTAATAGCGCTCTAGAGCGTGATCCTGCGGGAGCGGCGGGCGCAGAGAGAACAAAAAGGCGCACTTTTGAAAATCCTTGTAAGATGCGAAGCGATAGCTTTGATAAGGGACGCAAATCAATTTTTCTCGCATTCAACTATACTATGACCCTTCGTATTCTTAGCACAATTTTGTCTATAATTTTTTTCAAGATAAATAATATTTTTATTGATTAAATTAAGTTACTAACTTAAGCGCTATGTTAGAAAGGAAGAAAATATTTGATTTTCATATAATTAATTTCATAAGCTTGAATTAAAAAAAAAAACAAATAAACTGCTAAGCAAATTATTTGTAGCGTATTCGACGTGATTTTAATTAGTATCTTTATATTTATATAATATGGAGTGAATATATATATGTGTGTGTGTGTGTGTGTGTGTGTGTGTATATATATGTATGTATTTTCCGCATATCGTGGGGGTGAGTAGAGCTTCCAGGATTTAGTCTTACTGTCGCGGAAAATTATTCTCTCCTGCTGATTTACTACCCACGTGTTTTTACCTCCATTATTTAGTACAATTCCGCTCGATTATAGTTTTTATTGCATCGGATTCAAGGGTCGTTTTTGCTTATTGTTGTAAGCATTTAGTAGTTTGTCTGATGCAGTAATTACATACGGTTGGGAACTTTAATTTGTTGTGGAGATTCAACGTATTTCCTCTTTTGTCGCTTTGTTTAAATGAAAAGTGCTTACCGGAAGTATTCATGTTTAAATATACCTACCAAATATAATTAGATCCATCAAATAAAATACCACGTTATCTTGACTATCTTCATTTTTCTTGTGACTAACTATTACATTGGGTGTCACTTTTCTAGGAACTTTATCGAAAGAACACTTGTTTCGTTTGAAACTTCGACGCTCTGTTCCTCTACTCTTCTGTCTTTCTCTCTCCCTCCCTCAGAACCATCTACAAGCTAAAATTGATCCACTAATCACTATTTCATAAAGAGCCTTATTAATATATTTTTGTATTATATTAACAAAAAATTCCCTATGACAATTCTTGTGCAGGTCGTTTGTCAGTCCCCGATATCAATTACAATGTTACAAATCCAATGATCCGACTTTAACTAGTTCCTAAGTAAATAACGGAACGGCGGATCACAACTTTTTACTCGCTCGAAACAAAGTCCCTACCGCCGGTTCATCCTTCACGCTTAGCAATTTATTTATTTTTTGCTGAAATTAGTGTGCAAAAGCCCGTATTTGATTTCGAAATGCTAAAATTGATTTATAAAAGTCGGAATTTTAAATTTACCAGAGCTGTTTATGAAAGTTATCAGAGATTTATATTCATAGGCTAAGAATATCCACTATCGTCATTTTCCATTTTCCTAATAACTCCTAATTCCAAATAACTCGTAACTAATGGCATACGTTGTAATGTCGTTTGGTAACAAAAAAAAAAATAAAAACGAAAACTAAAACGACGACTGTATCCACGTAATATCCTCGCACGGTTTGCCGTTAATGATATAATAGGAAAGTCTCGAATGAACATTTACATACAAAAACTAAATCCCGACTTTTTGACGACAGGCGCCACCGCTTGCGATGCAGTATGCACTGTCCTAATGCGATTTGAACCTAAGTAAATTCGTATTCTAATATCAATGTTATCAACTACGACATTAGGAGCATAATCGCTTAAAGAAATGCGAGATATCCGCGTAACTCGTGTTCTGGGTTGTAGCTAAGGCTTAAAAAGAGAAATGTATTTGCCGGTCGTGTGAGTCGCGCCAAGGATGTCAGTTTTCGGTAATTTCAGCTGCTCGCAACTTTGTGAGCTGGGCTTTAGGGAAATAGGCTTTTTGACGCATCGCCGCTCTATGGGATTGAGATTCTTTCCACAGAAAGGTGCTTAGGGCTCGTTAGGTATATCCTTTAATGCCGCGAGGCGATTAAGGCTTATACAGAGACGTTTTTTTAAATATAAAATCTCACATCCATTTATATGAATGCTCTTTAAAACAAGACGTAAAATTATCTTTTACCTGTTTGGTGCAAAGTGGATTAAAGAAGTTATATACATCTAAAATTGCAGTTTTTAAAATTAATGTAAACGACATTTGGTCAAGTTTCAATTAAAAGTAAACCCAACCCATCCCCGTGATATCCATGATTGTGACTTGCTATGATGGTCGTCGAAGCAGTGTAACGGAACAGCGACTGCCAAGAACATGGAACAAAGACCAAGAACAAGTAAAAACGGGGTTACAATTCCAATAATACACAATCCACATGCCAGTGAGTGTTTACGCCTTCTCTTGGCAATATTCCGCGCTGCGACGTAGCACAATGGTTCCGTAGCGCGTAGCCACAATACGTGAAAACTTGCAAAGGCTACGCGGGCATTGGACCGCCGCCAGCACGCGAGTCACCGGACCGACGATCGATGTCTGATATAAAGTCTCACTCCGTGAGGACACATTCTTATTATACGTTCGTTCAAACTTTCTTTTTTGAAAAATGAACAATAAAAAGAAATGGTATCGGTGATATCGAGCATTGCTGGTATAATTTTTATCCAAATAAGCTCTAAAGTTTTTAACTAGTTAGGTTAAGAGAAATAAAAATATAAAACCGAAATATCTCTAACTTTGTCTTTGTTCAACCAACAAACATCCGCATATAAAACCAGACGAGCATTTATTATTCAGACCCACATGTACGTTTTATTTATCTTATGTACTTAAAGACGTGATGATACGGAGGAAACCTTTTCGTATAAGGAAATCGTTCAAAATAATCATAAATTCCGTTGAAATATCCTCAAACTTATGTCTACTGGGTCACGACTTATGGACATCGACTTTGTAACACACGCTAAGGTTCTTCGTAGTTTGTTGTTTACTTGTTTACTTTTAAACTGTTTAAAATATATTTGGGCATGAATTTTGAGGGTGTAATTTAAAAGAAATATGTTTATGAGCAAAGTGTCAACCACGATAAAGAGCTGATGAATGCCATCGCCTTCAATAAATTTATGAATAAAATATTTTCCTGTTGTTAATCATATAATGTTTAAAATATTGTGTAGATACAACTCCTGATATTTTTTTGTTTTTAATGCTTTAACTTTACTTAAGTTACCTTCTCAAGTAAATATTTCTACTCAGCAGGTAGAAAACACTGCTTTGCCATGGACACACGCGTGTTCGATTCTTGTTTATTATTCACGTCAGAATTTATTGGACCGCGCGTGGCGCGCCGGTGGACTGCGCCGCGATCCTGTTTAAGAAGCGCTCTACCTTCCTCAGTGAATGATACTCGATGTATGTATGTACGTATGAAGCGTGGTGCGACTTGTCCCATGTGATTTTATTACGATTTGACGGCAAGTTAGTTGTAAAAACTTTCTATATTTTTTCTTCTCACGTAAAGTTGAATTTATAAGAAGTTAGCCAAAACCAAAGCTCATAGTCCATTAGTCCATTTATCATAAAGATATTAGCACTTATAATGAAGGTGTATTTTTAATTTGAAAATACGGATTTGTTTACTTAAAACATAGCAGCTACAGAGTGTCCCTGTCCTGGCACAGATAGCGCGCCGTTCCTTTCTCGGGAAGACGTCGAAGCCTTCATTAGGCGATAGAGGAAATGATTCAAAGCCGCCAGCGATTGGAGTGCCTCAGGCCTGGGTACAGTCGCAGCGCTGTCTATACGTGTGTATGTTTAAACGCGCCGTCGCTCGCCGCCGTCTATTTAATAAGTCGCTGACAAAGTTTTTTGTAATGCCAAGACGGGTATTACGGCCACACCGAGGCATTGTTATTGGAAATTGAAAGCGCCAGTTCGCAGTTCGATATTTCCGTGCTTAAGTAGTTTGTTTGCGCGGCGCTGCGCTTTGTTTCCTTTTCAAACGAACCAGCGCCGAGTTCTGTAATGTTTCAAGACTTGCTTTCGATTGCTCTTCTCTTTCGAGTAGTGTTGCTTTTCTTTTGTTTGGGGATCGTGTTTGTTTTAAGTTGGAGTGGGTGCTTTGTAGAAAAATCTTGAACTTGGCCGGTCGCATCGGCTGCCGAGACGGGCGATGCATTCGAACTCTTCCGCTGGACACAATACGGTTTAGATTGCTGGCTTGATGGCGGCCCGAAGCAAACATTAAAATTTATTAAATTAAAAAGGTTCTTACGGGTGCAACGAAGTTTTACCTTTATTTTTTATTACCTGTCGTTCGATAATTTATTTTCAAAGAGTTTGTCGTTAGCTTAATCTTACAAGAATATGGAAATTCGTAATTTGAATATATCTTTCGACATCTAAGCCATCTAATAACGACTGCGAAATACTCTCAGTATGCATTGGAATACAAGACTAACACACAGTTCAGAGTGGGTGGAGCTTAAGGTACATATCGGGTTAAAAGTAAAAATGTAAATCCTTGCAAAAGCAATCAATCGAGGTGCACTCTTGCCGCTTTGCGGGGACACCGTACGAATATCTAATTTTGTTTGTTACCTTCCCCGCTCCCCCCGCGACTCCCACTTTCGCCACGCGGAGGAAGCTAGCGCGCAGGCGTCGAACACCCCTAAATCCTGGCGGACGTTTTGATGGATCACCCTTAATGACAAGCACTGAAGGGGCGATTGAGTGCTGTGTAACAAATTCATCGATACTTGGTAACTGTAGGTTTCATCTTTTCAAACTGTTAATTATGAAATTATAAAACCCTTTAAGGTAAATAATAATGCGTTTTATATTGTAATATCTTAACGGCTAGGTACTGTCGGTATAAGCAGCTTGTTCGATATTTAGTGACCAGGGAACTGCGTTATATGAATTCCACTTTGTTTGCTATGTAAACCATTATGCGAAAATCTCTATAAAATAAATTTACCAATAATAATTTAAATATATATACCTTACTAACTAAACATATCCTTGATAAATTAAACACCTACCTCTACCAACTACTGTGATGTGTGTAAAGGCAAATTTTAATTCATAAAAAGAAATCCGCAACACATTGTTAAAACAATACAACTCAATGTTGAGATTAAATGAGGTCGGATTAATAAACTTATAAAGTATAACTCAACTTTGGTAGCATCAATATCGATAAATCTACCAGTCCGTGTCCCAGCCTTACAGTTCAGCCGGTTCGGCGTACGAAGGCGCCCTCCACAACATGAGCAGCGCTCGCTCCAATTGTATTAGACATTAGCGGGGCGCCACCGACCGCTTATATTGTACTACGCTCGATCGGGAAAGAATTTCGCATTAAACTAACAAACTAAGATGCTAAGTTAACTAGTAGTCAGTTTAAAAACAAATCAATATGCCCGACTGACTCCCTATGACACACCAGGATAGAATACAAATCGATTGACGTCTCGCTTTTCAGAATCAGTCAAAGATTACAGAGATTACGGATTTCCATTTGGGGCGACCCTAGGACACTCTGTCGCTTCTTCTATGGATGTACACCTACGTATACATACTATTTGGCGACTAGTACTCCTTAACTATATCGAATTTCTTTAGTATGTGACGAAATTGATCGATATAACTTCGTCTAGGACGTTCCCTACCCATACTAGGATACGAATAGAAAAAGTTTGATTTGCCTTTTATTATATTTCCACGACACCGCGACGCCGGTTGTACAAAAATTGTTAGAATTACTGCTCGAGAAATGATGGCCTAACTTGTTACAGCAAGCTATCTGTGTTTATTTTTATCATAAAAGTTATCGCTACGAAAATTAACTTTTCAAAGTAAATAACTTTTTTTGGCAAGATTTCAAGCGAGGAATGCTAAAACATTTTTTCTTAACTTATTAAATTATTATTTGTTAAAAAAGACTTAAGAAACTAAATGTAAAAAAATGGGCTTTGATAATATCAGTCTATTTCAATCAGGTACAAAGAATGTTTAATCATTTACCTTCATTGAAAATTATACATGTATAATTATTCTTTAAAGCGTATGAAAATTATTTTAATTAACATAATTACAAAATCTGAACAAGTTTAAGAAAGAAAACTTTTTGAACTAAGATCTATGCGTAACTTCAAACAAAACCATTTTTGTAATCTTTGGCTTACGTTACAATTCTCTAACATTACCCCTAATACATATATTAATTATTTATAAGACATAAGGCGATTAAACATGTATTTCTTTTTCAACGGCCTTGAATGCATCGTACTATTGTCGATCTATGTTAGTTTGCAACGGCAGTTAGTTGTATAAAATCCTGTTTTCGAGCTGTAACAAAGAAATCTTGACATATTTATGATCTGGAAAGTTCTGTATTTCTTTTTTAACTAATAATCAACAGTTACCTGGCTAGGTTTATTTATGCATCGTATTTATCTCACAATATATTTTTAATGGTAGAGAAATGTATGTTACGGTAGGCTTTATTATCAAACCGTATCACTTTTTGAAGCTCGTTCCTTTACATCTGTGCAAAACTAATTTTAAATGTCAAACGGCTGCTCTTTTATTAGGTATACACTTCAAAATAAATGTGGAAGTTGATTATAATTCATCAGAATAATATGATTTATATTAACCTGGATTTTGATGTTTGTTACGAATATTTTAGTATTATTTAGGTAACTGTTGTAGGCGTATAATTGTTTACTAAATCTATTATATTTTTCAAAACTCAAATTTTTATTGTACTAAATCAATAATAAAAAAATCTATTCTCCTTGACAACACAAATTTAACTATTGGTGTTATCGAAAAATGTATCATCATTCGTTAAGCAACGAGCAACAGCGCGGACCCCGGTGTTGCTGCCCAATGTACCCCGTACAAACGAATCCATATCTTTTAAAACCTGTTATTTGAGGGACTGACGTATTAATTAATCATGAAAAGAGGAAGCCGGGACCTGCGTGCATTGTTGAAAAATGCATGAGCGACTGGTGGAGATAATGAACCGAGTCACGGAGTTGTCCCATCACTCGATTTCACCGCACCTATTACCGAAGCAATTTTCTTTTATCGATCGTATCGACAATTATATAATTTTGTACCTCCGTTTGTGACTTATTGCTTCATTTTTTTATTCACCTACACGCTTTTTGCCTTTTTGTATGGAAGTATGAACCAATTTGTTTTTACAATGGTTCACTTCTTGAACCTATTTTTCACGATAAATAATTGGGATCAATAAATGAGACAGATCTAGGCGGCTTATTAACGGTATTTTATCATACATATTCTTAGAACAAACTCATTTATTTGCACAAAACGACCAATATTTGTACTAAGTAGTGTTATTAATATTATATAGTACAAAATAATTTCATACATTTGTAAAATTGCTTTCAGGAGGAAAAACAAATGTTATTATTAACTATAATTATTAGTAACATTGAGAAAATTTCAAACACATATTTGCTTTGATGTTCGCAGTAAACATTAGTAGCGTTATATTTATTGCTTCAATAGAAATTTTGAAATGATTTATAAAGCTGAATTGAGTACATGTTAGTTCTGACAAAGTTTCTGAGCATAAATCACCTTCTTTTTATTACAAAAAATAATCCTACGCATCAAGTATTTCACAGTAATACCTACATATATACATCCGGAGTATTTTCACTAAAATATGTAATTAAAATTTAATACGATAATCTTACAATCTTTTTCTCCAATGAGTTTTATTGACATCAATATAACAAGTCATAAGTGTATAAACTTTTGTTGTGTTTATCATTATCACTAACGTCTTTATTCTTAATTGCAGGTATCACGACTCAACTGATTAGGTAAGTTAATTTAACTTATAAAGAAATATTCCATTGCATTATACATTCGAAGTTGGGTAGCTCGCGGCACTTTTAGCTGAAAGACTCGAGTGAGACAGGAAACGGAAGCCGGGCCACAGCCGCTGCGCTTGCGGAGCAGTAAATCGCTCGACGCGCACATTTTGTTGTCGTCGCATGCGCCGGCGCACAACTATACTTTGTAGAATGACCATCATTCTTCAGAGTGATGGATATAATCCAATATTTTTCCCCAAACTCTTCCCAAGTATGAATTATAGACGTCAAATTAAGTTGTAGCATGACCATTACAATATTAGTAGACATTGTGTATATTCTTGTTGCGTTTTATATTTAGTTTAAAAGAAATTTAGGAAAAAAATGTGTGATCATACTTAGTATTACATTTATATAGACTTGTGTGAATTATTAAATAATAGATTGTAAGTAGTTTTTGTATTCATGTTAAGTCTCGTATAATAAAATTCAACAGGCAGTATGTAATATCTAAACGACATCAATATCATTTAAAAAAAGACTTATTAAAAATAAACTTACTCTTGCAGATTTTAAAAAAAATATGTATATATATATATATATA
>DWLR01003515.1:0-13411 GCA_018246295.1 Papilio alexanor hazarajatica
TATCGTCAACTGTCAACCGCCGCTAAAGTCTCGTGGGGCCTGAATCCCGAGGTCATCAGGACCATATACGTCGCGGTGGCGGAGCCCATTATGCTTTACCCGGCTAGCGTGTGGGTACCGGCTGTGGGGAGGAAGAGTGTACAAACACTTTTAAATCAGGTACAGCGCGGGTTCGAGCAGAAGATTGTGAAGTCTTATAGGACTGCCTCTCTGCACTCGGCCCTAATACTTGCTGGGTTGCTTCCCCTGGACCTTAGGGTCCAAGAAGCGGCCCTCCTTTATAGAGTAAAGAAAGGTCACACCCACCAAGTATTGGGAGACCTTGTGCTGGAGAGGCCTATTAGGTATGAAGACTCTGCGCATCCCGCGCTCTTGGAGGGGCTGCATTTCGACTGTATGGCGGACGGTAAGGAAGTGGCCCAGCGAGCTGCCGTCGAGGTGAGAATCTACACTGACGGCAGCAAAATAGACGGCAAAATCGGCGCGGCGCTATCAATATGGTATAGCGCCGCAGAGATCTCTCGCCGTAAATTAAAGCTGGGACACTTCTGCACCGTATACCAGGCGAAAATGCTAGCCCTGAGTGAGGCCGTGAAGAGTATATTGAAGAGGATTGAAAGGAAATTTGGTCTTTATTCCGATTCTAGATCCGCTCTGGAAACGCTCAAGAGTGGCGTTTCCTTTCATCCCATCGCTGAGAATATTAGGAGAGGAATGAAAGAAATTAGAGAGCAAGGTAAAGATGTGAAAGTGTACTGGGTGAAAGCGCACGCGGGGATGGAGGGAAATGAAAGAGCGGATCAACTAGCAAAGTCGGAATGAACACCAAACCGAACTATAAAAGGTGTCTAGTTTCATTTGTCAAGCGACAGATTCGTCTGGATACGCTTGACAAGTGGAACATACGCTATATGGAAGGAGACACGGCCTCCACATCTTTTCCCCAGTGCAACGAGTGCCCACCCTGCACTTCGGAGCATCGAGTTGGACCCCGTGCTGGTTCAGGTATTGACTGGGCACAGTTCTCCGAGTATCTACACCGTTTTCGTTGCAAGGAGGACCCCTCGTGCGTTTGTGATCCAGCGCGGGGTGAAACCGTGCTACACATACTCACGGAGTGTCAAGTATTTGATGCACACAGGATTGAAATGGAAATAAAATGGTAAGTAAAAATATGCAAAGAGAATTTAAGTAGTTTAATAAATAATAAAGAAAGTAGAAACGATTTTATACAATACTGTAGGTCCTTGGCCAAAACTATCATAAATAGAAATAAAGTGTAGCATTGTAATTAGTATAGTACATTGTGATATTAGATTAAATATAATTGTAAATTAGATATAAGAAATTGTAAAGTTTGATAAATTATTAAATAAAGAAATAAACATGGAATCGCACCCAAAGTCCCTGATCCACCAAATGTTATAAACATATAAATAAAAAAATATCACCCAGCTAGAGAGTTTCCTCGGGTTGTCAAATTATTATGGTAAATTTATTCAAAATCTCAAGGTTTTGTTACATCCTTTATATGCATTACTAAGAAAGGGAACTAATTGGAAAAGGGTTCGACAGTGTGAGCGTGCCTTCGTGACAGCTAAGCGGGTGCTGACGAGCGAGCGCGTGCTGGCACACTACGAGGAGTGGCACATACTAGTAGTAAAATTAATAGATTACATAATAATTAGACTAAACCAATGTTCGCTATAATTTAAGATCCTTTATTTTTATTTTATGCTTCTTATTTTTTTAAACTTTCTATGTTAATGCATAAAAGTGCTATTTGCTACGTAGCTATTTGTAAATGTTGTGTATACCTTTTATCAATATGTTCATCTGTTTGATCTTTATTCATTGTATTGAAGTGTTAACATGTTATTGGTGTACCTCTTATAAATAAATAAATAACATTTAATAGTAAAATACTATCCCATTGTTTTATCGCTTAAACTATAATTTATATTGATATTACAGTTTTAAAGGTCAAGAGGCAAATCTTGTTAAAAAATTTAACACGTTGATTTCTTAGTTTTCAAAGCATAAGGTAAACAGTTATGTAGTCAGTGTGCTGATGAAACATTTTATTCCACTTATCTACAATCCGGTAAGGATGTTATCTTCTCTCGACAGTAAAAGCCGCGTCACACCGAGATATATGACTCAATTTCACACAAGCCCTAAATACCGGCTCATTCGGCTGCGAACAATCTCTTTATTGCTTTATTTAACATAAACCACTCATTTCATTTATATATTACTTAAATAAAGAGGAAAAATGATTTCGTTTACATTTTCTCTTTTGTATATCGCAGCACCATTTAAGTTATTCCAATACGAGCCATGGTGCAGATCTTAGAAAAGTAATATTTGGAAAGTCAAACAACAATTGTAATGCGTATAAATCTTAAAATATAAACTTAAACATGACAGAGGGAATAAAAGTAGCAGTAGTAAAATTTCAAGTACCGTAAGCCTTCCCTTTTTATTTGAAGTGAAATATCAACCCTAATTCCGAAAATTTTCTTTATTTTTTACTTTTTTTTATTGCAAAAAAATGAAATGAAAAAATAAAAAAAAGTTTATAGACAGTGACATACAATTTTACATAAAGCAGAAAACTTTATTTTATAAAGCTAACAATTCTAGCGAAATTTATACAAGACTTCTCGACATCTCGGAAACGGTTCTTATGGTGCTTATCGGTAAACATGCGAATTTCCATAAAAGGTTAAAATTTTAGAATGCGATCTCTTAGCCATCTCTATTAGTGAAACAGTTAGAGTATTAGTATTCTGTGACATAACACTAAATGTCGTTATTAGTATTCTAAATATCTGCCGAAAAAAACACGATCTTACGAAGACAGCTGACAACGCAGAGCGAAGCTTGGTTCTCAGAGTTTGTGCCTGCCCAATTCCCTTAAAAATCTTGAGACATCAATATCGAGTAATAGTCTTCCACTGAGCATGTCTCCCCACAGATATTGCCATTGATATCGACCATGCCGATCATTGCCATTAATATCGACCATGCCGATCATTGCCATTGCCAGTCTCCAGAGATTCTTGACCAAATCTTAGGTCCATCTTTTATGAGGATTTTCCAGAATATTGTCATGTTTTAGTTCGACTCTTTATAAGCCACGTTCTCTAACCATTGCAGTTCTCCTGGTAATGTCAGTAGTCTTTCTTACACCCTGTAATAATCTAGAGCTTTGAAAAATAACTTCTGTTAGTATATACCAAAACACGACATGCTCAGAGAGATTTACTTGGCGTCATATAAAACAGTCACTTTTCATTTTATTCCCGCGAATAAGCCGAGTAAAAATGACATTGCATTTGCTTTAAGAGCGGCGCGGCGGTACACAATTTGTTGTGACAGCGACAAGGCAACGGCGGACGCATCACGAACCAACTTTATGCATTCTAAATTACCATTTACTTTTATAATACATACATTTTATCTTATTCGAAATTTCATATGCTACTTTTATGAAATGCCTTAAACGAAGTTGACTAAAATGTGTGAAGATAATGGCAAAAGCGGAGTCTTAGATTTATATAATAAAATAGTTGGTCTATTTTGTATACAGAGATGTAATGTTTTCTTATGTATATTACGCGAATATTTGTATGAAATTTAAATCAATCCCCCACGCGGCCGTGAGTGCTTGAAGCGTCGGAAGTTAAATATTAATTAAACACGATAAAAACCGTAAAATCAGTTAAATTTCAATAAAGAAACGTTTTTATAGTAAAAAATATATATAATAAGAAAACATTTTTTACATGCTGGATGATATTTTCGTTTAAATATCATCCAGCGCAATATACGTACGGGTAAGTTTCAACAAATCAAACATCAGATTGCTCGAATACCACGATAAATAAATTTTATTACTTTATAATTTTGTGTTTAAACTTAAATGTAAGATTATTTTTGAACTAATCAGCTTAACAGTATCTTAAGTTATTGGCCGCAGCATCATATCGTCTCAGGTCGCGTCCCGTGAGGATTTGTCGTGTTCTTGAACCACTGTAAACTAGTTAACAATTAATGCCGACACACACGACGTTTAGTTATCGGGACACATTAATATTACACAGGTGCGAGACTACTCTGCACAAATTATACAACTATTCCACCATTATTGACTACTAAATAACCTTACTAATACTAGTATTAGTTCTAGTTAGAATGTTATATTTAACGATATTTTTGTTGTCAGCAAATCGTCATCTTCTTTATGAATTAGGTATTTGGGTGTTCTTAATAACGATTCTGGAAACATAAGGAAAAACTTCTCGCGCAAAATAAAACATTGTATTTTATAACATTTATTAGAGTTTTCGGATAAGTTGATTAAATCTGATCAAACCAACCCTCGTCACACTGATGTTAAGCTGAAAATGCGCTCCTGGCGGGAAAAAGGTATGATTAATAAAAAGTGTATTTCTTTATTCAAGAACGCTGCTTTTATACAAGAATACTCATTTACATCTGCAACAAGCATTTGCGAGTGGCAGATGCGTTGCCTTCCTTTAATAGACAGAAAAATGGGCATTTCCTTCTATCTATCCCCTTTTCTTCAAATCCTCTTCACCTTCCCACCTTTTTCTAATAGGGAAAGTGTGAAAAGGAAAACAGGATTAAAATTATGACTCCGGCATCTCACTCCTCACACAAAACGTAGAATATTTCTACTGCACGCCTATTTGGTTAATTTTACGTATTTAATAATAATATAATTTCAGTCTCAATGTCATATTTGGCATTTAATAAATTCCGTAAAAGGCAGATAATGGCTATTTTGTAATAGTGATATCTTAGAGAGATCACAAAAAATAACAATAATGAGGATTTCAAAGAAATTTTCAGAGAAGATTTGCACTATGAGAAAGGGTATGTCCTAAAATTATATATGTGAAGTAACAGAGATTTCGACAGCAGAAACTTTCGTGGATTGTAGTGAAACGATTGCAGTTCGACTCATGAGTGACGTGCGGCAAGACTCGTGCCTTGTGCAAACTGTCATCTGATTTTTCTTTCCTCTACTCCTTCTTTTGACTATTGCCCTCATCTTATCCATCTTAGAAGTCAGCATCATCTTCTCGTTACACGTTACATTCTTACATAGTACATGTAATTATTAAAGGACGGTGGAAGACATCCACAGTTCTTGCAAGAGTCGTACACTGCACAATCTATACTTATGTTTTATGAAATCGATACCTATCCTGTTATAAAACGCAAACAGATCTGTCAGAAATTTAACGAGTATCGTGAAAATTAATGTTAACATTTCTAGGTGAAATATATTCACGAACAATAACGAGTAAACACGGAACCGTTTGCACGGTTGAAGGGTTGTCTAATCAAATGGTTCATTACTAATAACTATATTATGAGTTTGGATTATACACATATCATACTTATTTTCAACTTCAAACTTCTATCAACTTTAATTTTAATACTAAGTAAAGTTTTCCTTGTTTTTAAAATATAGAGGAATTTGTAACATCAGTGGTGCGGCTTTGTAGTTTCAAAGCTTAGACACTGCAATTAGTAGGAAATAAATAATAAATGGAATGAATTCTTTAGAAATTTCCACATTTTCTTTATTTTGTGCAGTAAAATTTATGACAATCTACATACTAGCACCAATCCTGTAAATGTTCCAATTCACATAACTGTTCTTATCTTAAACCAGAAATATTCGAGAGAGATCGATGTGAAGGAGTTGATTATAATACAAGTATGCTAATGTTTGTATAATTCATCTTATTTAAAATATTCGTCATTAAGAAAGTAATGCTTGAATACTCTGACATCCTCATTTTACGTAATTATCAATCTTTAACTTACAAATCAAACGCTGACTCAAAAACTATTAGAGTAGATAGCAGCAACGGTCCGAGTGTTCCTACAAACCACCTACTACTTTTACTTTAATCAAATTGTTTTGTCCTTTATACGTTTCTAAATAATTGATCAAATTGTAATGAAACTTTGATATAATGTCTTAAGGACGCTCGCGAGGTTTTTATCCCAAAAAATCTATGTCTTTAGTGATATGCAAATAATGAAAAGTGTTTTTCGTATTAAATAAATATTTTGCACGATGATTTCATATTTTTTGATTTTGATTGTAGAAAAAATATGGTTCAGCTAGTTTGTGATAAAAAATACTTCAAATGTTAATATTATTTGATGGAGAATAACAGAGACGAGGTTTATTTACTGAATACTTCATTACGGTGCCGAGTCATGTTTCGTTTGTACCTTGTTCCAAGTCGTTTATTTACAAAGCAAGCGCAGGGTAAGGAATTTGCAAATTAAAGTAACTCTCTCTTATGATTTTGTATAAAGCTCGTATATGATATTTAATGTGTATTTTATACTTTCTATTACATTATACACGATAATTTTGTCACACAAATGTATGTTGCAAAAATGAGTGGCAGTGTTTGTCATGGATGTTAAAGACACCGATTTGTGATAATAAATAAAGGCGATGTTAAATGTATCCACGGTTGACGAGCATGAATGCTTCAGTATATGAAAACGAGCGAGATGGTGTGCCAGAAATCCGTAATCTCTCTCTGTGGAACGAATGCATTTAACATTTAAATAAAAATGAACTATGACAAACTTTTCAAATGATCAATTGTAAAATATTACTTCTAGGTCCTCCCTGTAAAGAAGTTCTAAAAAAATAATCGATTATTAATAAGGAAGCCGTGGTTTTCCGTTGGAAGTTGAAACATTCGATGTTTCGAATTCAGTAGTTACACATATCTCCTACACATATATCGTTTTTTTTTTTCACGTGTAATTTAATTTAGAGACGCCAAAACAATTTGCAATTTTGTAAATTAATTTGGGAAATAATTTATGTTAATTAGGTATGTATGAAATCACTTGTTGATATTGGGCAGGATTAAATATAACGTTATGCGCACGGTAAAGCTCATACAGCACGCCAGTGTCTCATATTCTTCAGGTTTCTAAGGTTAGTGTGGACGCAAAATATAAATCACACTAACGTGCCTTAAGGGCCTTATTTTGATATTTGGGTTGGCAATTACACGAATATTTTAGACATAGATGTTGTAAAACTTGATTTGAATAATGGAATGAGCATTAAAAGGTTTCAAGAGAGCTGTTTCAAGACATTTACTTCAAGTAAGTATAAATAACACGAAATTTCTCGTTTCACTCTTCTCTTATTAAGCCAGCAAGTTATGTCAAGCGAGTATTTTACTAGACCATAGAACTCGACAGTTAGTTTGTCATATTCATCCTCTATAATGACCTACCTGTTTATTCAGTTAGGTTGAGTCCTATCATTCTACAGTTTCTATTAAATATGTATTTAGTATTCAACAGGTACATATTGGCATAACGTATAAAGTCTAACTTAAGCAAATTACTCCATGCCTCGGGCATTAAAAAAGGAACAAATCATTTTGTGCATGTACCCTTGATGTCCAAAGAAAAAGGAGGTATTTTAAAAAGCGCCATGGTGTACAATAATGTCATTATGTTAGAAGTAGCTAGTATACTAGAGGTAGCTACGCTTGTCGAAAATAAGTAAAATTAAATGTCTTATGACATCAGCAGTGCGGCAATGGCACAATTAAAATAAATTGCTTTTGCCGCCATCAATGCATTTATTCCGGCTTCAAATTGTGTTCCGAACAACAGGATGCTTCGTTAATTGAGTTTTGTGCAGATTCTCCAGTTCGTGTTCAATCTAAACACTCATCGATTAAAGTGGTCATGTAATTCGATTTCAAGTGAGAATATAACATGGTCCCCGAAAAAGATAATTTCATTTTCCCGTACTGCGCCTTTACTAATTATGTCATATTTATAATGTTGTAAAAATTGATTATAGCGTTGTAAAGGACAAGTGTGGCTTAAAAGAGCCTTTTGTGACGAAGATTGAGAAAGGTATGCTTAGGTGGTTTGGACACTTTAAAAGGATAAATGGAAGAAGAATTAATAAGAGGAGGTATGTTCGGAAAGTGAGTAGCTAGGGGTCGCTAGGTGTTGCTAGGGGTCGTCCTAGACGAACTTATACCCACTAGATTAGTGGAATACTAAAGAATTAGGAGCACCCGTAACCGATAAACTTGCATGCGTAGATATACTAGTATGAATGTGGAAGAGGCGAGAGAGGTTATCTATGACCGCGTCAAATAGAAATTCGTAATCACTATTTACCCCTCTGGGTTATTGTTGTTGTTGATTGAAATAAATTAGCAGTACGTGTCAAACGACCCATTTGCCTGATGTTAAATGTTAATTTAAATGTGGATGTTTTGTAGTTTTGTTGTTTGTCTACATGTTTATGTAAATAATAAACGATAAAGGTGTTGGAATGATCTTTATTTGACATTATATCTAAAGTATAAGTAACCCGTAACAGTCATAGTAATGTATTTCAAATTGTTTTGTTTTTGTAATTGTTGTCCAAATTAGCTACTCCTAAATATATATAAAATAGGATTGTCCATATAATTTGAGTATGTGAATTGACGGATTAAAGCATTATATTGACAATAACTCTAATTTTATATTTAACCATGTAAAAAAATATTAGTTATTAAATTAATAGCGTTAAAAGAACACCTTCCATATTTTTAGGAGAAACATATATACTCGACACGCACAGAAATGCAGACGTGGGAAGTAATAGCGATGTGTGGAGATTATTCACACTAATTGAATCATCGTTTTGATAATTGTGTATTGTACTAGTTTAGATATTTTGATATTTATGATTAAATCATGTCATTAATTTAAAAATTAATTCCTCAGGAGGAATGGCGTCCAGCAGGAGGCTGGCCCTAAAAACTACAAATACAGTCATAGTATGGACTACAGTAGTGTCCAAAGTATATGGAGGAGTAGTATATACTGTGCCAAAACTTCGCAAGAGGGAAGAGGGCAGGGAGTTGATGATTATTTTAAAAGTTAAACCATTTGTTCTAGTCGAGGAGCGAGTCCGGATTCAATTGACACAAATTCTATTGCTATCTACATTTTTTTTCTCGAATTTTAACCAAGTTATTTGGTAGAGTTTGTTTTGTTTGTTGTATAAATTTTACAAAAACATACAAAAGTTTATGAAAAATCCACTCGACACAAATAGTGACCTTAAACCTCGCCTAATAAATGTTTTCTCAGAGAAAACCCTTAACTGTAAATTAAAATTCAGTATATTTTTCACATTCAAGTTTTTTCTGTGGTCCAGTTTGTGTAACTGTTTTCTATGATTCCTGATGACTCCATAACTAGTTGTTGAGGTGCCTTTAATTTTAAAAGACAAAAAATAGTAAGCTGTATCAATCTGTAGGATGTAATTACGACCCCATCTAAAGTGTATTAAATTATAGCATTTACATAGCAATTTATATTACTATTTTAAAGCAATATTTTACGCTGTGTTACATTCATACGCTATTATAACATGGGCAACGATGATGATTGATGTAATATCGCTCTAAAGCGCGTGCAACAAAAACCTATTTCTAATTAATCATCAGATTAATTAAAGTGGACACGTTATTATTCACCATGAGCTACGAAAGTGTAAGTGAGTGCAGATATTAAATCGCCAACAAACTGCTAGTCAATTTGGCGAGGTATTGAATTTGTATACTAGTGTGTGTAAAAAAAAGAAAACTAAAAGAAATAACGACTTAACGGGTTCGTTAACAGTTAAATTAAATTGTACTTCCACGTATAACTCCCATGAATGAAATTAAGATTATTTTCCACCTTCTGTTTACAGAGAGGAGGATTAAAAAAGGAGAAGAAAAACAAGAAATATAGGAATTACCTAGGTATATATGCAGTTACCAAGCTTATCATCGTTAGGAAACAAATTTCTTGAGGTTAACATTTCATCCAGAGGTTAACAACCTGTTATCTCTGTATCCACTATCAAATTAGAGGTGGGACGTATATACTGGAACAGGTTTTGATACTAGGTTTCATTCAATACTTCTAAGTATGGAGTATCATGGGACCAAAGGAACGAGTATCGAGTATTTAGAAATATTTAATTTTTCGTAAACATTTCGTAACCATGAAATATACAATAATAAAAAAATATCGTGGTCAAAAATGTTGAATTTTGTAAATAGTCGTATGTACAAGAATGATTAAGTGTAATTTTTTAAAATGATTATAAACATTATATGATTGCTATATTTAGATATAAATTAATTTTTTTTTGGCTCGTCCGCCGCATTAAATCGATACTCCTAAATGCTTCTAGGAACTAGTATTTGGAATGCGTATTTAGAAATACTCATACTCGAAATACTAAGTACGCGATTTACCTAGTAAATAACCATCTCTACATCAATATGGGTAACGCAAAAAACAACGTGTCTGTTGTTAAAAACCACAACGAACTTGGAAGCAGATCGTAATTCATAAACATTTTTAAACTTCACATTGCGTTATATTAACCTTAAGTAAAATTGCTTTTATTTGTGAAAGAAGACATTATAATACATTACAAAATCTTAATTGAACAGTCCTGACAAAGATGTCGTAACTCTATGGCTCGCTTATTTTCTGCCATCCGTCGTCATTTGTCAACCGTCTTTTTGTGATCTTGAAGACAACTGAAACCTTTATAATTTTGTTTTTGTCCTAAAATTAATTACTGGTGCATAGTAATGTGGTAAGAGCAAAAGCCTTGGCTAATTACACTCAAGCCATAACAACATTATGTCTGTAGATTTATTTTAACAGCATGTTTTTAAAATACGTAGCCTTAAGAAAACAAAACAAGTTTTACGACCTAAATAAATTATAGCATAAGAGAGTAGAAAGTAAAAGATAAGATAAAAATTTACGATGCGCGAGTAAATCTTTTAGGACTTTTTTGATCTATTTATTTTATTCTATTATATTTATTCATCTTATACATTAAATTAATACGTTCGTTCACCAGAAATAAATTAACTGTCAATGAAACATTTTTAATGTGTCAAGCATTTTTACTGTTTATAATAATTTACTAACTAATTCGAAAAAGAAGTCAGATACCTTTCATTTTAAGGAAGAATCTTTAGATAAAAAAGGAACATAATTAGGTAAATTTAATTTATTTTGGATATTTATCCATAGCAAATTTCTTTTACCGATTGACATTCATTTTATCTTGCTTATTAAAGACTCGAAGATTGTTTTTCTTCCAACATCGATTACAAGAAATTAGGTCGAAAAAGCGAACGAACTAAAAGCTAGGCAAATTGTTTTTGTTGGCGTCGATTTGATCACTTAGATAGAAATAACAATCATAGTAATTTGATTTGCTTTACCGTCGCCAAGCTTACTTTTAGATAGTAAATGTTAGCAAAGATATTTTCTAGATAGCGCAATAAATTTTCAATAATACTAAAATAGACTATGGCGAAAGAGCATTCTGTTTTATCATTCAATTGTTTTATTCAATAGTTTTTCATAATTATATTCAGTAATCGATATTATCGATCACTCGAGTAAATCTTGTACTAAATTAGAGGACAGAAAAATAAAATGAAGGATTACAATATAACGATATCTATCTCTATATAGCTTTTCATCGAGTGTTTCTTGCCCTAATGGCCCAGGCAGCATCATATTATATATGCTGGGAGGATAAAACAAGGGCGGTGCGACGGCGGTGCGGTAGCGGTGTGACAGCATTGCAACTCGAGTGATATTTTCCATACGCTGATATAGGATCGTCAGCGTTAATTTGGATCCAATTCACTAATTATTATTAAAACAATTATCTAATCGAATAACATCTCCCTTTTAAAAACTCAAGTCGTTTACAGGATGTCACATTGGATGCATAAACAATTTTATGGGGCTCTGTCACCTGAACTAGATAAGAACCTGTATCTCAAGAGACAGCGCTTTCTCTGCTATTAGGTCTTTATTTTATTAATCTGTAAACTACGCGCGCGCGCCTGTGTGTGTGTCTGTGCGTGCGTGATTATTTGTCTTAAGCTTTTTCTAATTGTTTTATTTTAATACTATTAACAGTACATTACAGACATATATGTATGTATGCGGGTATGTGTATGTACACATATACATACTCGCGATAAACATTATCCATCGTCAGTCGGGCAAGTACTAATATTTTTAATACAAAAAGTAAGTCTAATATCAAGTACATATATCTACTATTGTGATCTTGGAAGCCTGCCTCAGGCTGTTATGATTAATACTTGTAATACTTACGAGAACAACGACCTCTGCGTAATCTTTAGATTGTCCCTTATGGGAAAATGTTTTTTCATGCTTCATATTAAAAGGGATAGAATCAATTGACTCTGTAAGGACGCAAGTATTTTTGAATGCGTTAAGAAGTATTAACGGATACTGCCTCCAAGATCAGAACATGTCTCCAAATGTATGGCAATGTATTATGCATGTATTCTTCGTTAACATCATCGATGTATTTGTGACCTAATTTTATAACGGTCGAGTGTATCGTTCGATTTTCAATTTCCAACTGATCAAGAACTTTCGACAAGTGCTTTCCGACAAGAAATTGATTTCTGTTAGAAATTTCGATTTCATTTTGCATCGTTTTGAAATTTAGTTTGCGCTCTGTGCGGAATTATTTTATAAATGTGTTTTTGTTTTTGTCAAGATTTGTTTTGTTGTAGAGTTTTAAAATTTTGTTTTTATAAAAGATGATTTTTTTTTACATTTTGTCTGATGAGTGAAGACGGACAGGAGTGAAGTAGAAGTATAGAGTTACTACGCTTCGCTCCTGTCTTCTGTGAGGTAGTTGTATTGCACTGGTCGAGCGGGCTATTCGTGCAACAGCGAATGCTACTGCGGACTCTCCATTGCAGTACATTATAGTTCTTGTTCTGTACATGACAATTGTAATTTATCGGGGTATGTAGTATATTTGAACTCCGTCGTCTCGGTCGAAGTTACACAACGGACTACCGACCACTAGGACGCGGCATAGTTGTTCCTGTCTGATCGAGAAAGTATCACAAGCGAACACAACATACCCATGTAGTGAGGTCACTACATGGGTATGTTAGATGTATGTTAGATACCTATCTGTACTTCTACTCTACGACTCATCTTACCTCACCCCAGCCTATGATCGTCCACTGCTGGACATAGGCCTCCCCCATTGACTGCGTCATTGGGGGGAATGTGCCATAATCGCCACGCTTGGCAGGCGGATTGGCGGTCGCAGTATGTTCCACCGTACTAAGAAAGGGACGCTGCTGCCCGTCCTCCGGTGGTCTTTATATCTAGACTCAAGACAAACAGACATGCTAATGCACACAAATGTTTGTCTTGGGTGGGAATCGAACCCACGACCTACGGCGCAGAAGGCAAGTGTCTTGCCACTGCG
>DWLR01003516.1:0-13409 GCA_018246295.1 Papilio alexanor hazarajatica
TGGTCACATTGTGTCCCGATCGGTGAAAGGTTCAATTCATTGTGTAGCTTCGAGCTACTATTATGACTATGCAGTGTCAAAACTCACTATCACAACATGAATATTTAAAAGCTAATTAATTAGCTCTTTTTTTTTATTTCCCTGTATTGTTTGAATAAGATAAAACCGGTAAGGTAAAACGCGCGACCGGTGAAATGCTACGACCTCACAAAAGACAGGCGTGAAGTAGAAGTATTCTGCTTTTCGTCTGATGCGATTCGTTAAGTGCTGGAGGCCCAATTCTAGTCCTCTTCCCCATACTCACTCTATTCTAATAAGGAAAGATTCCCGAGGAAAGTTCAGGCAGACGGCTAGACGTAAAAACTATAGCTAAATCCAATTACAGTATGGACTCCAGCGTCCAAGACATATGGAAGAGCATTACATACTGTGATGACCCTACGTAGATGGGAAAAGGGTAGGGAGATGATGATGATTGAATAAGACATGTTTGTTTTGGAGTGCGATTATTCCTTATTTCCAAAATAATATCTATCTTTTAAAACGTGCTTACGTAACTACACCATCTTATTTAGATTACGTAACTATAAACGATCACTTCGTGTTGTAAATAGCTGTGGTATTACCATCAGCGTGTGTTCCCTGATCATTTCCGTCAAGACGTATTTCATTACGAACTCTCGTTTTACTATTATGTCAGTTTAGGAACCACTTTGCGAATCAGCCACGCTTCTCCATTTTATATCATTACTGGCAATATTTTCCCTGTTCAGCTTATTACATATTACTTAAAAAAAAAAAAATCATTATAATATTGACACTAGCTGATCGCCATCAAATCTTGTTGATTTTGAATCGTTTTTTGAACGATGTTTAACTTTTCTTAGTTTTAGTACAAATACAGATCCTCGTCTAAACCATTAAATAGGCAATGGTGAGTCAATCGTCTGTCTCATTTTTTCCAATAGGGCTCCGAGTAAAACAATTTGCTGGTTAACAAAAAGAAAATGTCTATGTAATCCAGAAAAAAAAAAAATTAACTTATTGAACAGTTTTCCTATCATCAGTCAGGCGTGAAAGCGTTTTAAAGTCAATTGTTCTACTTGAATTTATTGTAGTGCCTGCATCGTTTCGCGAATTCGTATCTATTGTGTTGACGAACGCAAAAAGTTATCCTGTTTGAACGAGTTGCCAACTCTAAAAATCCTTTCGAAAGACAAACGTCAAATGTTGTCACTAAATGGAACTGTATTTGAAATGGTAAGCAAAAACATCCTAAGCAAAGAAGTCGATATTGTGTTATTTTGTATTTCTTTAATAAAACGCTGTTGTTGCACATCGAGGTTTTTATTATTTTTCTTTACAACTTTCTTTGATTTGCCTTAGCTTTACACGTGCTGTCACTATCCTACGTCTCTTCCCTGACTGCTGTCAGTGTCACTCGACATTTGACAGCTGTCAGCAATAATTGATACTCCATTTCACGTAGGCTTACTACAGATACTAGATGCGATTATATCCAGACGAAAGCTTTGTTAACATGGCGGGTGCCTCTGGGATAGCAAATATTTTTGAAATCATTGAACACTTCTTTGAGTGCTCGAAGTGAGGAATGTTTTAAATGAAAAACTCTAAACTGATACATATGATTCCCCCAAAGAGCTATGTACTTTTCCTTGGAAACGAATGCAATATATAACAATTAATAAATAGTAAATCTGAAAGAGTATTTTATAACATGCGCTTGTAACATGCGTATATAGATTTAAAATACAAAAACAAATAAAAATAAGTTTTGAGTTTAGATTTTTTAGGATTGCTTAAAACATATTATTATTCAAGAAATTACTATTAAATATCTCTTATGAAATAATTACATAACTATTTCATCTGATAGCTGCATTACATTTTATCAGCATTCAGTCAAATTAGTAAAATCTCATTGGAATTATCTTTTAAATAAGATATATAACAAAGAAAATTGAAACAGTTTAGAACCCAAATATCCCCCGGTGTTTATTTGTATTTATATTTATAAAGGGTTTTAAAGAGACAACATATCACGACTATAGTTAGTAGTCGAAGTTCCGTACGAGAAATCTCCATATTTCTTCTAAACTTTCCTCCTTGAACTTCAATTGCGCAATGATCGAGTGATTGATTCAGGCTCTATTTATATACTGTGGTGAAATGCTCTAGAAGCTTCTACATTGTTCTAGCAACCGATCGAAAAATGTGGCGGGTTTATTAGTTGCAAACCTAATACTATCCTCATAAATATATTAATAAAGCCTTGCACTTACTTTTGGGATATTATAAAAAATTTTTTTATACAATAAGGGAGGCAAGCGAGAAGCAGGTCGCTTAACGTTAAGTGAACCGACGTCCACTGACATCCGCAACACTAGAGGAACTGCAGGTGCGTTGCTGGCCTTTAAGGAAGAAATACACTTTCTTCTTGAAGGCCCCTAAGTCGTATCGGTTTGGAAATCCCGCTGGGGACAGATCATTCCACAACGCGGCTGTACGAGGCAGCAAGTTCCGCGAAAACCGCACGATTGTGGAATGCTAACCATCAAGATGGTGCGGATGATAGCTGGAGCTCTGTCTTGTTGTACGGGAACGAAACCCAGCGGCAGGGATTGTTCAAAACAATTCTTCGGAGCACTCCTCGCGGCGGTAAAAACTGCAAAGAGACGCGACGTCTCTCCGAAATGCCAAAGGATCAAGCCGATCAGTAAGAACACGGTCGTTACAAATACATACAAATATAACAAGTTATGGAGGATTTCGAAGATGTCTTGCTTCAAATAGAACCGATCTTCTGTTTATTTTAAAAAACAGTATCACAGGTTAGACAGTCCTTATAAAATATAGGCAAATAAAATTTACTGAAATACTAACGGGATTTGGCGGTTAAATTGTAGCCTTTGTGAAATGTGCGAATAAAAGCAAATACACTTCCATCGAATTTAAGCCGCCACTTCACTTGGTAAATATTTTTTCAATAACCGACAAAAATTTAAAGGTTATTTTGTAGTGAAAACATCGAGTGAAAGAATTTTGTTGTAGCTAAATATATTTTACCAATATGTATTGTTATTTTCTGTTTGGGTTGACGTAATTATTATGCGTGCATGCTTATCTATCTATAAATTTAATAGAGTAAAAGTAAGTAGGTGTCGGAAAGACCATCCATCCATCTCAGCCTATGATCGTCCACCGTCCGACCATCATTGGGGGGAAATGTGCCATAATCGCCACGCTTGGCAGGCGAGTTGGCGATCGCAGTATGTTCCACCGTACTAGGAAAAGGACGCTGTTACCTGTCCTTCGATGGTTTTTACACCCAGACACAAGACAAATTGACATCGTCATGCACACAAATGTTTGTCCTGGGTGGGAATTGAACACACGACCTGTGGCGTGAAAGGCAAGCATCTTACCAATCGCGCCAACCGGTCCATCAGAAAAACATATAAAAATAATTCATCATCAGTTTATTCGCTTTTATTAAAGTCGCCAATTCAGCAGAATGAAAACACGATAATCAGGTTGTAATGTCACTTGGACTGACAAGTATACTGAAATTGTTTTCATTAAAGTAATTTACTTACAAAATATTGCTTTTTTATTGTCACTGTTGCTAGCAACAAGGTTATCACTAATATTGCATTGTATATTTGTAAAAAAATCTGGAGAAAATCACGCGTATAATGGAGTACGGAAATGCTCCTTGAATCAATCGAGGTCATTTCATTCCTCATGCCCTTTTTCACCTCATGGTCCTTCTTCTCTTCTCCATCTAAAATAAGTTGTAGTTGATAACAGATGGTGTACTCTTCTGAAGTGTACGCTATAGAAAGAGAAGTTAGTGGTTGTTGTTGATGGTTGCTAAAACGGCTGTCGCCAATGGTCCCGTTTCTCTGTGAATATCATAAATGTTAATAATTCTGTCTTATTGAAATTACTCGTAGCCCTATCGGGAGCCTACAAACATACATCTACTTTTACTGTACATTCCTTCTGTAATACTTTACTAAGTTGCTTGTTATAATTTCGTGCAGTGAATCCCCGCCGGCATTGTCATTTTTGGAAAATAAATTTATATCTTTTTATTTTGCTATTCACCCTTCTTACATATAAATTAATCACAATACTATAGCGTCTTTTTCCAAATTCACTACAATATTTTACAACGTACAAGCTTGTAGATAAATTGTAACTGGTATAATGGAGGTTAAAAGTCAGAGATGAAAAATTTATTCAAGTTGCGTCCGCTTCATAATCTTTGTGTTCCTAATTTCATTTTATTCTTTTCTGTTCTACTGTCGAGGACCTTGTGAACATCGCTCTGTTATGTTTTAAAACATTATTCAAATGAAATTCTTTCACATTTAGAAGTCAAAACAATTTTACCATTTCGCTCTCGGCGCTTTTTATGTTTGTTGGATTACGTCTAAAAATGCAGAAAACGGCACATGCAGTCTTGGTAAGGTTTTTGACATTTGTTCAATCGTTTTGCTTTATGTTTTTTATATGTACTTTATATAAGCACAATAATTGAACTAGTTTAAAGTGTTTTTATGTGGCAAAATACTCAAAACAACAAAAATAATTATAACAAATCAAATTCAACGTCTAATACCAAACCTAAATAATTGGTTCGCTTTAAAGAGTTGCAAGTCGATAATCCTAGCTATCAAAACTGGTGACAGTGATATACACGAGCATGACTTGATCGCAAGTTTACTGAATCGGTTTATATCGACGACAAGTCAGTTTGATCGAGAGCTGTCATCGCTCGTGACACTTGTGGACACATAATTTAGCCGATATCTAAGCTTCAAAGGATTTATTGACAGACACATCCACCATAGTTGGTATGAATTCGGCATCTACAAGAGAAGAGTGAACTGGCTAATGCCGATTAGTGTGTAACAATCTCTGATAACATTGCCGTGTAAAAAGGTCACATATTCTTGCTCTTCTCGCTTTTTACAAGCTTTTATTTTATTTTCAATTTTGTTGTTCGTTTTTTACCGCAGAACTTCATTTGTGAGCCGATTTCAATTTTTTTCAAAATTCTTTTGTTCGGAAGGGGACAATTGAATACGTGTCCCATATAATTTTCAATGTCATTTAACCTTGGGTTCCAAAGATATACCGAAAATTGACATATTGATAGATTTAATGGATCTGTATTGTTCGTGGCGCCTTTTTTTTAATTTGCTTCTGCGTATATTAATTTTAATAACAGATAACACATATCAAAACGTTATTATTGTCAACATTAAAAACAAAAAAACATTACAACATAAGATTTTGTAAATGAAGATTTTTTTCTATTTATTTTCCTTAAAAACAAAATGAATTAAAAAAGTATATCACTTTGAAATCGGTTCTGTTTTGCTAAAAAATGTTCACTGGAAATTTGCGTAACTAAAAGCAATAAACCTACGTACTTTTCAGCAAACTAGGATAGATTATGCTCTATTTCAAAATGACAAATGAAAACGTTAACACATCATCATGTATTGGATATAAGTAAACAGTATAATTAAGACGCGTTCAACCGAAACGCTTCGGGTCGATTTCATCGCTCGGCGAAATCGCCGTAAATTATTTAGATTCAACCAAGTAGGATCAATGCTTAAAGTGGGGGATTACGTTGATTCCTGCATTTACTCGGCCTTCTTAACAAATAGGACTACTTTCTCAACAATAACAAAATCTATTTCAATTAAATATGCGCTTAAAATACGGAATGCCTTTTAAATCACCGCATAAAGCTATGCATGCAAAAGAGGAATGGATTACGATGCATAAGAGACTAAATCCCACGGAGGTGCCTAGACCAGATTTATTTAGCCAGCTTTACTATTAAAACTATTCAAAGTAACAAACTTCAAACTTGTAAGCTTGTAACCAATAAAACTGTTGCGTCGTAACAATATAGAAGAATTCAGACAAGATTGTCAGATTTGCAAGATGTTTTTAAATAAAAATCTATAAACCCTGCGAATATCGTAGGAATGTAATAGTATACAGTATGTTTCTTTGTGTCTTTTATAATACTGTAGTAGATAATCTACCTTGTATTTGTTAGCTATCTTTTGATTTTTACTTCTTATTATCTGTCTTTAATTTTTTTTTCATTGTCTCAAAATACCTCTGTTAGTTTTAAGGACATGTTAATTTAATTGGTTTAAAAATTTAAACACAGAGTTCAATAAAAAGTTCGTTTGTCGTAAATATCGAAAAGAGGACAATGAAAATTTTTGTTTCCGAATTCACCGAACTGTACTTAGATTGACAAATTTGAATACAATTGTCTTAAACGCACTTAACAACTCCAGTAAACACCCCTTTCAAATTAAAGAATCCCCCGACGCTACAATAGAACAAAGCGGAGTGAGCCATTTCCAACAGGAAACTTTTATTTGTCTTGCGAACTTTCTGAAAGGGTGCTAGTTGATGATAAGAAAGTTGTTGCAGAGATTTCTTACACTCCTTAACATTAGCCAAAGTTACGTTGATTTACTTATTAACACATTATTTTATAGAAGAAAAAAGGTTATAATTTTTCTAACAATGGCGATATAGCATAGCTAACACACAGAAAATAATACAATTTGTTAGCAGAAACTACAATATTTCATACCAATTTGTTTGTAACCTTACACTATAAAGTTAACACTTCTCTTATGTTAACTTGTGTAACGCTTAAACTCAAAAATAAGTTCGTTCGCATGTAAATTATATACTATAATTTTATACTGTAATATATTTAAAAATACAAAAAAAATTAAAAAATATAAGACGTCTACTTTTTGCATAGTACAACCGTCTGTAAAACTATTTTTAATGCTTCGTTAGTAAATGTAATAATACAGAAATAGAAGAAATAGCAACAAAGATTATTTAAAAGACATACTTTGATGTCCGCGTTTCATGCACATTTGTCGTTCAGCCACGCTGACATTGTCTCGCTTGCAGAGGGCTTTTTAATGTATAACTTACGTAGTTAATATTTTATATATAGATAATAATTTCTTGCAAGCAAACAAGAAAGAGGCTGGCTAGATGTTAATTAACGATGAAGAAATGCTGTTATGGTATAAAACTAAGTAATCGTTATGTGAATTGTAATCTTTATTTTTAGATTCCTACATAAAACATTTTTCTTGTTTTAATTGGGCTTCGTTTTTAAAAATAAGATTAATTATATCAACATTGCTTGTTTTGTTGTGCATTGTTTTTGTTTTAAGAAATGTTTTTACAACCAACTCACATATTTCCATTTTGTTTTTTAGTTCTTGACATTATATTCGTTAGAAATTTTTATCCTGCGTAATGTGAAATACCATTCGGCATCAAAAATGGTAGGTCGCGGAGGCGAGATAAAAGTCATGTATGAAAAATTTATTCAAGTCGCATCCGCTTCTGACTCTTTGTGTTGGTAATTCAATTTTATTCTTTTCTATTCTATTGTCATTAACCTCGCGAAATTCGCTTATAATTTAAGTGTATCCCCTGACGACCGAAGTAATTTCAACTCCGTTAGCAAAAAAATCCTCTTTTCAAAATGCACGAATAATTTCTTGTTTCTCTAATATTATTAAGCATTTAAATGCAAAATAAATGTAATAGTTGTGGAGATAAGTAAGTGTGCAATGAAGATTTTTGTTTAATAAATTAGTGATGTGACTGTCAGATACAGTACAGTACATAATATATTATATATAGTATGTATAATATATTACATATACGCATTACTTGAAAACTTAATTTACTTTGCAGATCCAAGGCAAACCCATCATACAGCAAAGGATTCTTCCCAGTCCAGCGCTGGCCATCGATATACCACACATACCGGAGCAGAGTACCACACCCCCCGGGGATGAGAATAGTAACATTATATTCAGACCTTGGGAGACTTTTGGACCTTTCGTTGATACAATACAGGTATAATACGATTAGTATATGATATTGGTAGGTTCATTACAGTCTTGACTAATTTATTTTGATAAACCACAATCGTAGCTATGTTTTGTCTAGTTCATAATTCAGAATTTTGCAAAGTATTTTACGCTAATTATAAGTAAAAAATAAAATAAAAGAGAGAGACAAGAGATCGAAAACAAGTCGTGGAAAGGTTAAGTAAAATTTAGGCCTGATTAACCTAAGTGGTAAAATTTAAAACTGACTGTTCCGACTAACTGACTGATCTAACTGACCGGTTGGCGCAGTGGCAAGACACTTGCCTTCCCCACCGCAGGTCGTGGATTCGATTCCCACCCAAGACAAACATTTGTGTGCATGAACATGTCTGTTTGTCTTGAGTCTGGATATAAAGAACACCGGAGGACGGGCAACAGCGTCCTTTTTTTAGTACGGTGAAACATACTGCGATCGCCAATCCGCCTGCCAAGCATGCGATTATGGCACATTCTCCCATTGATGCGATCAATTGGGGAGGCCTATGTCTAGCAGTGGACACGACCATGGGCTGAGGTGGTGGTGGTGGTTCCTACTAAGAACATTGAGGTCACAGTAATAATTAATAATCTGTTTTGTGAACAATAATTACAAGCAACCTAACTTGTTAGTTTTAACGAGACGTACTTTGAAAAAAATGTACTCTAATAACATTTAATCTCTTGTCATGTTTTAATGAAAATATATAATACTGGCCTAAGTACTGCGTACAAAATTTAAATAAAAAAAATATTAAAATAAGTATTTACTGAGTGCAACTAACTATAAGATTAACATCAGATAATGGCTAATAGATTAAGCACCAAGGACTAAAACATGAAATTATTATATCTCTAAGTGAAACTGTTATATTCTTTGAACAATTGGCTTGTTGTACGCTAATTGCTTCCAGACATTGATTAATGATATTCCATCGGCACTGTCTACACCCTCAATCATCTCAATTTTGGAATGTGAAGATATCCATTACTTAAGTGGAGTTCTATTTATGCGGAAATGGATGGGTGGATGCAATTCTCACACTAATAAAATTGTCTTAACAATCTTGCCATTTAGTGCCATTTTAACTAAATATCTTTTCGATCTGTTTTTATCAATTACATGTTGACCCCAACATACCCAACTTTAAATTTAAAAATAAAAATGATTTTACGATGGATATAATTTGTAACAAAATACATCTATGTATTGTTTCATATTTTAATGTCGTGGAAGGTTTGATTTTTATAATTGAATTTACTACTTTCATTTTCGATAAAGGAAGGGGAACTACTGCCAAGTCAAGACACCGTACTCTTTCCGAAGCCTCGACTTACCGATGGCACGTTAGACGAAGATGTCACAGATCCTATGCCCACTGCGGAATCCTCAAAAAAGGTACATATTAGTAAATGAATTTTAAATGTTAATGTTGCTTCTAACCGCCAGATCAAGTAACTTTCTCACGGTTGATTTCGAAAATTAAGATCTTTAAGACAAACAACGTCGATCTTAAAAGTACAGCAAGTTAGATATAGCGTGGTAGTCTGAGATGAAAGAAGTTTTGTCCCTCCACAAATCGAAATGTACTTCTGCTCCTAGGTTACGAACTCTAGTATTAATCTATCAATAAAGCAACGTTAGACTTAAAATAGTATTATTTTCAATGCTTTTATGTTTTTATTTAATAATACAATCAAAATTATTACTCAGCCGACAGTTCCCAGAAAACAGTAATCATTTGTCAATCATCATTAACCAGTTATCTCTCGACAGTCTTGAGTGAACAAGTATCAGTAAGAGTAGACGTTAACTGCCAGTTGACAGTCGTCAGTAAACTGCTGTAAGTTGTCAGCCACCACTAAACAGTTCACTATGATCTCAGGTTCTAGTACTGGTAATATCTTCCAGGTGGCTTCAATAAGCCAACTATCGTTTATGGTTCGCCCGGACAGCTTCGAGCGGGGCCAGCTGCGGCTAACCTGCATATCGACGGTGCACTCGGTGTACAGTGAGCGCGCGGAGCTCGTCATCAATGAGGAGCGGCCGCAGATCGCCTCAGTACTCGGCACGAGAGACCTAGCGTCAGGTACGGTAGTTTTGTATTTATTTATTTATAAACTCTTTATTGCTCAAATAGCAGGATTACAATCATTGACTAGTTCTAAGACTTATATCTAAATGTGTCAGCGAGTTTGTTCAGGAGATGGCTATGTAGCTTGGATTTAAAAATAGCAAGTGACTGACTCACGGATGTTTCGTGGAAGATCATTCCACATGTGCGTGGCCTTCACAGCGAAAGAACCTCTAAAGTAATAACTAGACTTAGTATATGGCACATGAAGTATATTACCATACCCAGAGCGTAACACATGACTATGGTCAGCACCACGATAATGAAAACACTCCATCAGATGGGGGGGGGGGGGAGAGCGAGGGTCAAATAGAACATTGAGATCGATCATGCAAACGTCAGCATAGTCAAAGATAGGTAAAAGTAAGGACTGTGCAAGCTTGACTTTTGTCTTAACGGAAAGCAGGTTCGTCCAACGGTTAAGTGACCCTACCGCAGAAATGAGCTTACGACCCACTTTTGAAATGTGGTGTGACCAATTAAGGATTGAGTCGAAATAGACTTAGTTCTTACCTACATCGCTACAAGTTAATGTTATATTTGTGTGTAGGTTTCTTCTTCTTTTTTTTCGGTTTCTAGTTTTTCTGTAACGTGTAAGAATAAGATAAAGTCATAATCTTTTAACTTACGGATAAGTAGATCATATTTGTTGCTCATGAGAGACATATTACAGATGCGTGTAAGCATCTGCTTGACAGTACATCAGTAACTTATGACTTCAAGCCAAAACACGCTTATTAATCCCTGAAGGGTTGCCGACAATTCCACAAGATACTGAACTAAAAATGCCGCTTCTTCCTGAGACTTTTTTTTAACTATGTGTACACATATATAATTTTGAGTTCACTACGTCAAGTCTCCTCACTTTAGATAACGTTACCTTGTACCCGGTGAAAGAAAACCTTGGATTCAACCTACGATGTCTGATATCAAACTTTAAGCTTATTACAACTACTACGATTACTAAATACATCCAAAAATAGAGCTTCATCAAATGACTTAGAGTTGTTATTTAATTCCTTCAAGTCGTAGTGATATTGGCTTAACTAACGATCGAAAATAGAACCACTTAAATGAAGTCAGAAACCCCTATCGATTTTGGGGATCAGGAGTTATTTGGAATGTTTATATTAGAGTACGGGATTTTCCCACACAAAAAATGGGAAAAGTTACAGATTGTGTTTACTGAGTTTTGCGTTAAATATAAAAAAAAAATCACTAAATTTCTTATAATTGGATAAAAATGTTTCCGAATCTACGTCAAGTGAATAGAAGTTTCTTAAAAAGCTAAATTTATTCTAAGGTTGGAGGATACGTTATTAGATTTAAATACGAAACACCCTTGGTGATAATGGTATTCTACAAAGTATCTTTTAAAATATTTTTATGTAATTTGTATTGAAACGAATATTGTTGTTGTATCTTACATGAATGTTCTTGCCAAGTGACTTAAGTAAAATTTTATTGTACTCCGTGTTGAGATCTAATGTACTTCTGTTACAATATTCGTATTAAACTGAAAGTATTTCAAAGACACAATGTGAAACAAGAAAACTGCTCGGGACCAGAGCGCGGCTAAGAATTTTTATATTTCGATGTAAACACCGCCTTTGAATACCTAGAAAGCAAACCAATCCCACTCTACAATTCAAATATTTGCTGCAACTGACTTGCCGCGAGCTGCCTCAAGAGAACTTTCGGGCGCAACGCGAGTGCTTCTCGGAAAGTGAATAAATATATTTAAAAATCCATTTTGTGTCAATATAATTAACGAAGGAAATTGGAAAATTTTGCGCATTTTGCCACATATTTAGACATCTAACTGGATGTAAAAGACGATATCTACATCACATTATTATTATTAAATTATTGTAACATTAATTTATTGAAAACATGGAATACCAAACTATAACCAAAACCAGTTGAAATATGGACTACAGTACAGTCCAGGGTATATGGAAGAGTAGTACATACTGTGTCGACCTTACGCAAGTGGGAAAAGGGCAGGAAGATGAGATGGAATGTATGAAAGAGAGAGCTGGGTTTGGCAGAAAAAGCATGGTAGTAGTGTTGATGCTATTGAGATGCGATCACTGAGAATTATGCATCTGTATGAGAGTATCAATGATAGGTTGCAAGGGAAAGGTGGGGTTAAAAGTGGATTTGGCATGTGATTACATTAAGTGGTTTTGGTATATTGAAGGGATGAATGCATAAGTGGCAGTGTTGGTATGGGACGTCCCAGAAAAACTGATATGGATCAGAGTCACTAACAGAGTCTTAAAAAAGTGGTATAAGTTGTATTCGTGATGGACGAGCGATACGTAGATGTTTGGATGAAGAAGAGACCGAGAAAAAAGGTATGCCAGAATCGCGCCAAATTGAAATCCGTAATATCTGCCTATCCGTCTGGGTCATGGGCGTGAGTATTTTGTTATGTTTATTAAAATACATATATAGATAAGACGACCATTTGTCTCATCACTATATAACACGTATTTCAACCAGATGATTAACGGTATTTTGAACTTAATATTACAAACATTTCGCGTAGATCTGATACAATTTATATTATAGTTGTGTGTCAAAATCACAGTAAATAGAAGACGAAAATGTCGATGTAACTCACCTAGCTTTATTGGCATGCGTATCTATGTATGCAGCAATGAGAAACATTTAGATTCACTCGGACCTCATCAATAACTAAACATGAATACGCCACAATTTGCAAAATCCACCAATGCTTTGTATTAGGCAATCACTAAAATCTTTGGTGCCTCCGGGTTTCTATACCGGTCTATTTGTCGAGTCTGAATATTCCGACCGGGTAAGCAAAGGTGATGTTTAATGTATATTTCAGTACGGTTTGCCCGCTGATGAAAGCAAATACGCAAGGATAAGCTTCGTAAACCACAGCACGTCATATTGTCTTTTTTGATAACACAACTTTCAATGAAAATTTTTCAATTTAGAAATTAGTCAAGACAAATATTATGCGTTTAAAATTTAAAGCATTTTCCATTTTTAGTAAAAGTCCCGTTTTAATTTGGTTTAACTGTTGCTATTTGATTTGGTAATTATACGATTCCAAGTTCTGACGCTTACATGATGTGGCTATTGAAATTTGTGAATTGCTTTTTTATGAATTATTATTTCAATGTTTTGAATCTTAATATAAAAATCCCACAATATTGTCTTTTGGGCTACTAGATAACACCACATATAACACATACATACATACATACATACATACATACATACATACATACATACATATATATATATATATATATAT
>DWLR01003517.1:0-13408 GCA_018246295.1 Papilio alexanor hazarajatica
ATACCGTCTGCAGTTTGACTGTAAACATTGAAGTCGAATTATTTAAAACATTTTCAACTTTTGGAATGATATGTATAATTGTCAAACAAATTTTCTTTTGTTGTTCAGATAATAAATCGAACGATGGCGGCCATCATCGTATCCTCAAGTGCGCTGGCTGTGCTGGCGCTGGTTGGGGAGCGTCCTTCCGTGCCCGAGCTGGTGTCCTGGCTGGACGTGGAGACGCTCCTGTTGCTCTTCAGCATGATGTTGCTGGTAGCCATCACGGCTGAGACGGGAATCTTTGATTTTCTTGCCGTGTTCACGTTTGAGGTAAAACTTGTTATATTTTTGTTGCAGGCAGAAATAAAGTTTAATACTAACTTTATATGTGATCCTGTGTTGCATCGCCTATTTTATCCAATATTAAATTGTGATCACGAGATCACTGTCTACTCGTCTTTTTTACTTATCAATACTGTCTACACTTACTTTCATAATAGTTACTTAGAATTACGTACTTTACAATCACATTGTTTTAGGTGGTAAAGGTTTATAAATCTGCATTTTCTTCAAGTGCTTTAAGTTTATTTGTTTAAAAGGCACGAGTTCATAATTTTATGGGCTATCTTCATTGTACATATGATCTTATCTTCTAAATCAAAGAAATCTAAATGTTTGCATTAATCATTCCCTTCCTACCTATTTATCGTTTCTTAATTGATGGTTTCAGGTAACAAAAGGCAAGCTGTGGCCGCTGATATCCTTGTTGTGCGCTATCACTGGATTTTTATCGACTTTTCTCGACAACGTCACCACTGTACTGCTGATGACGCCAGTCACCATCAGGTAAGATCACAACAAGTTGCCGGCGTCAGTGTTGCCATCTGATTGACGTGGGTCCCTTGAAGACGAGTGAAAATAGGCTGATGTCTTAAGAAGTCAAAGAGTAAAATAATGCATGCAATTTTTCGACCACTTTGCTACTTGTTATATGGGATTGTGGTCAATTGCTAATTTAATCATTAAAACAGTCAACTAACATTTATTTGTGTTTGATGCATATCAATTTGCATTGCAAAAAATGCATGCTAATCGTGTTCGAAACATATTTATTAGTAACATAATTTTTTCATCAGCATAAACATGAAATCTCTTGTCATTTAAATTTACCTTTGCAAATTCTGTTGATATCTAATTTCATGAGAAACAACTGTCTCGGAACGGATGTATTTCTTTGTGCCTGAAGTTAGCTCCTCAAATATTGTAGTCATTGTACACGTAGTGAGCAAGACGAAGTATACGCTAGAAGCTAAACTATAAAAGAGAGAGATGATCATATCTAAGGTCTGAAGTAACTACGCAAAAAATATATTGCTAACTTCAGGTACACATGATAGTCTAGCGTGTATTATATTTTTTTCAATCTTTCTTCGATTAACAAACACTTAAAGTTTAAATGAGAATTCTTAGTTATGCTTTTATTGTTTTTAGATTATGTGAAGTGATGAACTTGGATCCGATCCCAATACTGATGTCTATGGTACTATTCAGCAACATTGGCGGGACAGCGACGCCTGTGGGGGATCCCCCTAACGTTATCATTGCTTCAAACAAAGCTGTAGTTCAATCTGTATGTAAAATAATTTTGACAAATTATAATTCTAGTAAACAGGCTAGTTTGTATACATTTGATTTGAACGCTTTATGTGTGTTGGTGATCATTTACCTCTAATTATTTTATTATTTAATTAATTAGTTCTTTTGCTTTCGCTCGCTTTCGGTACAATATCAATGATATGATCCACTAATGTATTAAAACGTGAGAAATATGAGCACCATTTTGAGAAAGCTGCTAGATTCAGCAGTGTATTTAACTACTGCATTGAATAGAGAAATGACAAAAGTTTCAATAATCAAGTAATTGATTTTTTTTTTTCATTTTATAGTGGTAAAGTTTTTTACATTTGCCGGTAGTAACTCTACTAAAGATATTTTTTAGAATTAGAAACGTTCTTAAATAAATATTGGCGACCATTAAGTTATGTTTCTGACCATGTTTAGCTTAGTTAATATTATTTTTTTCTGCAGGGTATAAACTTCACCAACTTTACGCTGCACATGTCTCTCGGCATCGTGCTGGTGTGCGTTCAGACATACTTCCAGCTTCGCTACATCTACCGAGACACGAGCAAACTCAGGCTGAATGTACCCAGAGACATTCAAGGTAAGAAATTCAAATAGGATTTCCCCCTTTCATTATCTGGTTCTTATTAAGCCTATCAAGTTTCAAATAAAGCATTTGATTTACTTATTATCGGACAGGCATTTTTTTTAATTTAGTGATTTATCCAATTATTAGACTAAAACTACTCAAAAACCAATTATTTACATTTATTTCAGACCTTCGCCACCAGATATCAATTTGGCGCCGTGCGATCGAATCTCTTCCTCACTTGAGCCAGGACCAGCAAGTGGTGCGAGAAAGACTCGAAAGGAAAGTTGCGAAACTGAATCTTAAACTGACAACATTAGAGAAGGAAAGCATCAAGAGAGTATTCCCCAAGGAGACCTTCCAGAGTACACTGATAGAGTTGAAGGAGAAGGTAAGAATGAATTATATACCATTTAGTGTATTATTATTTTTTTAAATTAATTTATAGACCATTACATTTAGATTCAGCTCATTATTACATTCAGATCAGCACAACAGAATTGAGGATATAACCCAACAAAACGAAAACCAGTTTATTAGATTATCATCAGAAGTCGGTTCGGTATTTTACAACAATACCTTCGTTAACCAAAGCTTCTATCTAAATTATATAGTTGTTTGATTTTTATTAAATAGGGTAACTTGAATTAATATCTAAACATTGTCTCCATGATTTCAGTACAAGATCCGCGACAAGGCGCTCCTCATCAAAGCCTCGATCGCTATCAGTTTCGTCGTCGTGGTTTTCTTCCTACACTCCATTCCTGAACTTAGTAATTATTCTATCGTTTATTCTGTTTTCTTTTTGCTTCTGGATATTATCAGGAACTGAATTCCATTATCGAAAAAATTAGTTTCTAAATGTAAGCGGGATGCATACGAGTATGTGATTTTCGAGCGAGAAATGCAATGAATTGGTTTGTCAGTGTTCGAACTGTCGTGAGTTATTATAACAGTAACCATTGTCATACCAGAAGAGTCATACTCTTCTGTTGCCAGGTACTTTCCGAAATCCAAGCATTACAGTATATTTAATTTATTTGTCCCAATATAAAGGTATGATAGCATCTCATTAACTGTGGTGAAATTACTTTTTTTAAATTATAGACCGCGTATCACTCGGTTGGACGGCACTTCTCGGCGCCATCTTGCTGTTGACGCTGGCGGACCGCGAGGATTTGGAACCGATTCTGCATCGAGTTGAATGGTCCACACTTCTGTTCTTCGCTTCATTATTCGTATTGATGGAGGTGACCTTTTGTTGTTTTTGGTCCGTTTTATTATTATTTTTTTTCTTTTATTATTTCCCTCAGTCATATTAACCTTTTCCCTCAAACGACTACACCCTATATAGCTTACGAATAAAATGTTTTTATAATTCACGAGCAATTTAGCACTTGACTTGGTTTTCTGCTTTACTTTTTTTCTTTTGCAGGCATTATCAAAGCTAGGTCTTATTGAATTCATTGGTGGCCTCACGGAATCAATTATCCTCAAAGTAGACGAAAGCGCCAGATTAGCGGTGGCGCTATTGATGATGTTATGGGTAAGCTGTACTAGATATTTCGAATTAAAAAGTAATTTATTACCTGGACACCACAGGGAAATTGTTATGCATGTGACAAATGGTTATCGAAATCTCATATTTCGATAACTTAACTTTCTTAAATATGTCTGTTGGAAGCAATCTCAAGAATATAATATTTTTAATTGATTCCTTTTGCATCATTGCAATGACGCTATTGATTAACGATTTTCGATTCACAGCTCTGATAAGATTACACTATTTAATGGTCAACATTGATGTCTCTAAAAATCGTTGACCAACATAAATGTATAGTAAAATAAGACCAAAGTAATTTTAATTTTTTAATGATTATTTTATTTAGGTGTCAGGAGTGACTTCGGCGTTTGTGGACAACATACCGCTGACAACAATGATGGTGCGAATCGTGACCACACTGGGATCCAACCCGCAGTTGGGCTTACCCATGGCACCTTTAATTTGGGCCCTATCTTTCGGAGCCTGCTTGGGAGGTAAGCTTTATTAAAATTATTTCCTTATTTTTACAGAACATTTAAGGTAAAAGCCACTGCAGACTTAAACCTGGTTCGGGATTGAATTCCAAGCTTCGATTTGATATCTATTTGTGCATCAAAAACAAATGTGAAGAGGTGACTTGTTGTGAGTTTTTTTTGTAATAAGCAGGGTAGCAGAGCAATGTTTCGGGTAAGGCCTATTACTAAACTGTCTGACTATTATATGTATATCCTACTAAGGTCAACTGAGTCAATAATAATGTTTTTGCCTGAGATTTTTTTCTAAAAGAAAATCTAAGAGCACTCCTACTTAAAGTATAATTTACAGGTAACGGTACACTAATCGGCGCCAGTGCCAACGTTGTGTGTGCCGGGGTGGCCGAGCAGCACGGCTACCGCTTCACTTTTCTGCAATTCTTCAGAGTCGGCTTCCCCATCATGATCGGACACCTCATCGTCGCCTCAGTTTATCTCCTCGTCTGCCACTGCGTCTTCACTTGGCACTGAGATGATCTATAACAGTTTAAAAACGTGATTTACATTTGAAAACAATTTTCAAATTGAAGTGTAAAAAATAGTTAGACTGTTTTCAACCAAATAATGTTATCTTTTGGATAGCTCATTACATAGTATTTTAAAGGTGAATAAAAGAATTGTTCTTATTAAATTCTTCGATATGATTGTAAGCGCGAAAAAATTATTTTCGTAACTTTAATATTTTACAAGTATGATACTCTATAACCATCACAATAGACAATCGTTTTGACGGATGTCAGTGTCAAGTAATTGAAGATGTCACGATCATCGATTCAATATTTTAGGATTAGTACAATCCTAATCCTAAAGTTTTATTTCATGCATTAAGGATCTTCTTAGTGTTTTTGATTTCATTAATTTTTTTGTTGTCATATTGTGACGAATAATGAAACTTTTTAAATCAATATTTATTTTATAATATTAATAATTTATTTTCGTGTATGTTTACTTATCGTTTAATACTGATAAATATCGTTGCAGTATATTAGTCGATAATTACATATGACATGTTAAACGATGTAGAAGTACAAAATAGGAAATGTGTTGAAAACTGTGATAATTTTGTTATTTTGGTACTTAACATGCGTACATTGAAAACTTTGGCGACGTTAAATTCACAACCGACAAATAATCTGAATGGGGAAAACTCGCTATATACGTAAAATATATGTATAAATGAATACAATGTGTTTAATATACTTAATGCTATATACTGAAAATAAATGTTACGATTCTTTTAGTCATACAGTCACAATTCTTTATAAGGTCAGGAATTACGAATTATCCTTTAACAATTGCCGATTTGAATCATGAAATAGGCTTTTTGAATACTTAAAGAAATATTCGCGGACATTTTTAATTCTATTGAGGCAAACAAAGATAAATACTAAACTTGTCATGCCACTATTTTTTTTTACCGTTTAGCTCTCACTAATGAATTCATAATCTCTGCCTACCCCTCTGAGTTATGGGCGTGATGCATATTTTTTTATTTTATTATTAATTAAGTCCATTTACAATGTTGGATTGCATTTTAGTTTTCAATGTGCGTTTTGTGAAACGGCAATTGCTTATGTTTTACATGAAATTGATATATAATATATATAGATATTATAAATAATTGAAAAGTAGACTGCAGTATATAAACCATGAATGTTTAAAACTGTTCACAGTTTTAAGAGATTTAAAATATTTGTATGATAACTCATAAATTTTAAAGAAGGTGTTTAAGAGTGAGAAAGCATTTCAATGTTATTTGACATATGGAAACTAAAAATGCCGTTGTTGAATCAATTCACACATTCATCTCTTTTGTCTTTAAATTCTTTCATTATTATTTTGTTTTTTAATAAAATATTTATGTTTTGGAAACATATGTACTTACTAATAATTGATTAACATAATTTATTAGGCAATTGCCGTTTCTATATTCTAGTTTTATAAATTTAGTGAGATCGTAGTAACAGTATTTTATAGTAATTTTTAAACATATGAATATGTTTTAAATTAAATTTGTATTTCATACAATTTTAATGAATGATTTGAACAAAGTAGTTAGGGCAATTACTTAGAATGTATCTTTATAAATTTCAATATATTATTTTTAGATAGTACATGTTTGTATTCTTAATTTTATTCTTGTAAGCTTATTAATGAATATATGTACATAAATATATTCAGTATAGACACAATAATAAAAACCAAGTTTCTGATGGAAGCAACAGATTTTCCAGAGAATTTTGTTTAAAATATATGCCTATATAACATTTTCTGGTTGTTTGCTAGTATAATATCTATAAAACTTTCATAGCCAAAATTTTCTGACTAGTAACAATCTACACTAAATCTTAAGTGGATGCCTTTGAGCTAAGATTCTTAAGGAGTTACAACAAGCTAAGCGCACTCGGCGTTTGGCCCATTGAAACTATGAATGTTGCCAACACCAAAAAGTTTTTTGTTCGACCTAAAGGACTAAAGAAAGGTAAACAAAAGTTATAACATGCTACATAGTGAAATATTTATAATTTATTTTTGGTTTCAGAATGTTATGTCACCTTCTTGTATTAAAAATAATTTTTAAATATGTATAGGTAAATTATTATTTGGCCTTTTTGGATATTGTTTATCACTTTTATAAATTCTGTATATGTATTAGCAAATATTTCATAAAAAGTTGTGACCAACCGATTTATAAAACTTTGTACCTAATTTATTTGTGAAAAGTTTTAACAGTTTCAGTGTATATATTCACAGAATACTTTTAATCATTGCTTGATTGCTCTATTGGTCTTGTATATTTCAATTAATATTCTTTATTATTATATTACAAAAGATATTGTACATTCCAAAAATTATGTTTTTGTTGTTAAAGCCTAATATGACTCGGTCTTTGTCTAGTTTCTTTAAGGACAATAATTATTATGTACTAAGTTTTTGTGTCATTATTGTATATATATTGTACATATAACTATGTCACATGTTTGAAATAAAACAGTAGAAATCTATTATTGTTTCAATCTGTTACGAAATTGAATAGTAACTTTTCCTTTGTGAACATTGGCCAAACTATAAGCGTTACGAAAATTAGAACTTTGATAAAATATGTCACCATGTCTGTGTTTAAGACCTTTGTTGTTAGTTCAATCTAACAATCTAATGTCTAAGCTAACCTAGTTCCATTTTTAAACATTCCAACTAAGCTTAAAAGCTTCTGCTAGGATGTGGGAAAAGACAATAGTTGAATGGTGGGATTCGAAACCACGACCTCACGATCGGTAGTCCGTACCCTTAACCATTAGGCTATTGGCGTGCGCTTTCTTGTCTCACCCTGTTCTTTCTAGCACGAAATATTAACAAATGCCTAAACAATAGTTAGTAGTTTATTATTTTTATATATGAGCGACTTTATCCATTCTATGATTTTTTTAAAGAGAAGAGGTACTTACTCTTGGGTTAGATTAGATTACGTCTTATAAACAGTCTTCGTCCAACCGTAACATCCCTGTTTTTTATTCAATTCGATACATAGACATATCATGAAACTTGACAGTTTTTCGTTACTTCGATGTCCAATTAAAGTTTTATCTCCGAATTGTATTCATCGATCGATGTTTTTGACGATAAAAATAATCTTACAAAAATCCATAAATTATTAAGTTGTTATATTTTGGCTAACATGTATGTATCTGATCATTTTTTAATAAGATTGCCTCAGTTTTGTAGGGTAAATATATCAAAATATGTGATAAGATAACCATTCCAATAGTCGAATGTGTCTAAGACCTTTCCAAAGTACTGCCATCGAATTTGGGTAGAGGGTATTGGCAACTACAGATAGTGTTATAAAAATTGTGTCAATTGTTTATATCTGGATGAATTAATTTCATCTTTTCAATGTAGTTTACGTCTTTTCAGCTTCAATAATTTGTGTTAAGAGAATTTTATGTGTTTAAAGTACTTTTTATTTTATATTTATTTTATGTTATAGCTTTTATATTATATTAAATTACCTTTTTGTACGGCAAGTATCAGTATAAAACAAGTTGTACTGAGAAGTTCTTCAAACATATTTTGTGTTCGAATAGAAATCAGTCACCTTGTAATAAACCAATCATAATTTTATTCGACTAACATCATATTTTTATTTTTGTTCCAGTTAGAACATATTCCAATTGTAGGTATGTAGTTACAGGATATTACTAAAATAATTTTATAGAGCTATTATACATCTATGTAGAGTTTAATACGAGGGCGGGATGATAAGTAACTAGCCACTGCTATTTAAAAAGTTATAATTAAATATATATATCTTGTCTTTTTTAAATTCTTATCTCTGGCCACCTGTGTTCTAAATTTGAATTTGGTGGCGTGAAAATTTTATTGATTTTTTGTCATTTGAAAATATATTTCGATTAGAAAACAGTTGAGTTTTCAAAATGGATAAAATTTAACAAAGAGTGGTGATAAAGTTTCTTCATATGAAGTGCATGAAGGGGAAAGATATCTATGACGAGTTAAAGAATGTTTTGGGTGCTCCTTCTTATGCCACAGTAAAAAACTGGGTGGCTGAGTTTAAACGCGGTCGTACATGTGTCCTAGTTGAAGCCCGTCCTGGACGTCCAAAAAGCGTCACGACTCCGGAAATGGTCGTAAAAGTACATGATATGGTTTTAGAAGATTAACGATTGAAGTTACATCATATCCTAAGTGAGGAATTAAATATGAAAAAGTTATCAGCCCGTTGGGTGCCGCGATTGCTTACGCACGATCAAAAAAGGATTCGGGTGCAAAACTCTAAAGAATGTCTGGACCGTTTTCAGTGTAATAAGACCGATTTTTTACGTCGATTTGTAACAAGAGATGAAACATGGGTTCATCATTACACGCCAGAATCAAAAGTTCAATCAAAACAATGGACAAAAAAAGCCATGGCTGTAAAGTCGGCTGGAAAAGTGATGGCTTCCGTCTTTTGGGATGCAGATAGGATCTTGATGATAGATTACCTTCCTGAAAGTCAAACAATTAATGGAGAATACTACGCTAATCTTCTATATAAGCTTCATCAATGTATTCACCAAAAACGACCAGGTTTGGCGAAAAAAAAAATTATCTTCCACCAAGACAACGCTAGGGATCACACATGTGTTAAAGCTATGGCAAAAATCAACGAATTGAAGTATGATTTGCTGCCCCACCCACGTTATTCGCCTGATCTAGCCCCATCAGACTTCCACTTATTCCCTAAGCTCAAAACTTTTTTGGGTGGACAGAAAATTGCCACAAATGATGAAGTCATAGCCTCTGTAGAGGAGTATTTTGCAGGCCTCGAAAGAAATCATTTTATGGAAGGCATTACTGCTTTAGAACGAAGATGGAATAAGTGCGTAGAGGTTCACGGAGACTATGTCGAAAAATAAAATTAATTTTATCACGGAAAGTTAAGTGTTTTCTTATTAGGCTAGTTACTTATCATCCCGCCCTCGTATTATATTAAATGAATTAACAAAAAAAGTAGCTTTTGGTTAAAACAATAATAATCTAAAATATGGCAACACCAATTATAAACGCGGATTGTGCATTATACCATTATTTATCTTATACCAATAGCTAGGTCGCGACTCGCGAGTAGCCAACTTTAGCGCACCTAGTTCGTAACGTATTCTGTCTGTGTCGCATAATTTATTTAAACAGTTTAAAAATATACACGTGAATGTGTAACCTAAAATAGAGACCACAATGAACATTTCTTAGTGAACACAGGTGTTAATGACATTTTGTTTTTATTGGTAAATATAAATATTTTTTATTTGAATATGCACTGGCCATATTTGCCGAATGCCAATGTTAACAACATGTTCATTTATCTCTGTTTCTTGGCGGGAAAAGGTTTAGCAAATGAAACGTTATTTTGTTACCGTAGTGACATTGACATTGAGCAAATTATTCTATAAATAACATCTATTATGTTAGGGCCTCCGAAATAAAAGTCGTAGGTTCGAATACGTAAGAGTAGGTTGCTTACTTTTGAATGTCTTTGTCATTTAAAAGACACTAGTTGGGTTAAATGAGATGCCGTTCGGTTCGATCATTTTCCGTTCCGTCCGTTCAAATTCAAAGTTGCTGAGAGTTTATGGTATACCTAGTCCGATTACACACTGAAGAATTTCACAATTGGTCGGTGACATATACATATTAATAATAAATGTATTATATACATACATTTTATCACTGGGACATATATTTATCTTAACAATACGTTATTGCAATAAAGACAAGGAATACTTTTATCTTTCCATATTTTTTTTAAACTATTTATTTATTTAGATATTAAGTGCCCGCTATCCATAGACACTGACAACAACATCATTTTTATATCGGAAGTGAAAATGAAATCGACCAATCTGAGAGGAAAAAAAAGGTTACATCGATCTACATAATATTACAACGTGAAGCGAAAACTATATTGTATATATATATATACATTGGCGGTTAAAGGAGACCGTTTTCTTTATTTTCTTAAGAGGTAAGAGAGAAAAAAGTCTACATACTAGAGAAATCTATACCTTTTTATAATTTTATTATCTTAAATTACGTAGCGTAGAGTTTGTTTGTTCGACTTCTTAGGACTATCTTAGGAATTACCGGTCCGATTTAAAATACAATTTTTGTATTACATATTGCCCGTTTCGTAAGGAAACTGATAATAGGCTATTTATGTCACGCTACGATCCTAAGGAGCTGAGGACGAATGGCGCGGCGGGCGAATCTGTAGAGCACAGATAGAGTATACTAGAATGATTTTACAAAACGTAACAGTTTGAAGATTTGTCTTCCTCGGTAACAACGAACAGTATTTAAAAAAAACTTGCTCTGTTTAAAATCCTAGTTATTAGGGAAAGTTAAACTAATACGTTAAGTAAGATCACGCGACACAGCTATTTTAGAAATAAAATACCGAGACTCACGTGTTTTATTGTAGAAACAAAAATAGTGTTGATTACTTTTTTGAATAATTTCACAGCTTAAATTTTTTATTACGGCCTTAACTTATGCCTTACATCCTCGCGGAAGGAATCACTGGCCTTGTATTATAAAACACTACGCCATATTGAATTAATTTAATCATAATTATCACACGGTAACGCGCGAAGCAAATGCGACACACGTTACACGAAGTACCAATGTTAAAACCTTGTCGACAACTGCCACAAACCAGTACTCAACAACTATTGTTTCTCTGAACACCTCTGTTAGGTAAGCATTACCTTTTATTTATGGTTTTCTTCTGGTATTCTATGTTTCACATACTGTATGCAGTATGTATTAATATTTCGCGCTGCTAAAATGTATAGTTAAATACAAATTTAAGTGTTGCTTGTATATTAATTAAGTATAATAAATTAAAAAATAAATTTAATACGTTTCGTGAACATTTGTTTCAATTTAATAGATCCGTAATAGTTTAATTAATTTTTAATGTTTGTATTTATTATACGCATGCTTGTCGTTTACGGGTACTCTTAGTGTCGTCTTCCTGAAGTATTTAATCAAAACCAAATTGTACCTTTTTCTATTTCAATCATTATAATAACATAAATAGGGAGCGATTACGGAGGTGCGATTAAATTTCATATTTTGGACTTTAATTTTTAACCGATTTAAAAAAAAAGAGGAAGGTTAATTCGTCGCATCAAAACTATGACATTCAAAAAGCGATTTTATAGCATTTTTTTTGTTTCTTTTTTGCTAATTTGAAAGGAATAGAACCTTGGATTTCTACAATATGTAGGATGCTTCTAAAATTGAAATTAAGTTAATTTAATAAATTTAAGTTAATTAAAATTAAATTAATTTAAATTAATTAATCTTAAATAAATAAAGTTATTTTTAATTTCAAATCGGTTTCATTATGTATATACAATAAAGAGTTCTTGTGTAAAGTTAGTTATTTTATTGTTTTTAGATCTGAACTCTAGCTAGAGGGCTTGCTCACGATGGATAGACTGTGGAGGTGGTTACGGGGCACCAAGGAATCCAAGCGGGAGCTGAACCGCAGCAATTATTCGCTGGTGTCGTGTGACGTCAGTCCGCACACGCTGCAGCTGTGGCTGGATTTGCCTGAAGAAGTCAAGTACGACCCGGAGCTGGACAAGTTCAGGAAGCTATATGAGGAGACCGGTAAGTCATGAATTGGTGAACCGCAGAAGGTGCCATTGGCTCAAACCCCCAAATCATTAGAATTATGCCGTTATATATCTTAAAGTGATTGATATTAGCTATTTCGAGAAAAAAAATGCACCGTTATACTATAATGTAATTTAATGTATTTTAAATGAATAATTAATAATTAAAAGTGGTAGGTGGTGGTCCGTAATAACAACACGACACGTTGCACGAATGGCCCGCTAAACCGGTCAAAAACCACGACTTCATAGAAGCCAGAAGGAAGTAGATGTATTCTGCGTTTTGCCTGATGAATGAAGTGCCGGAGGCCTAATTTTAGGCCTCTTCCGCTTCCTTTCCTTCTCTTTCCTTATTAGAAAATGGTGGGAAGGGAAATGGGATTTGACGGGGAGGGGGATAGATAGGAGAAGGAAATGTCCATTTTCTGTCCATCCCCTCCTGTGTTTAAAGGTAGGCAACGCATCTGCAACTCGCAAATCACTTCTTATCGCTCGTTGCAGTCGTCCATGGCTGGCGGTCACTTAGGTGACCGCTTGATCGTTTGCAATCGCCTTTTATAAAAAAAAATGAAAATAAAATATAATCACTGCAAGTGTGTAGTCAGTATTTTATGCTTGTGCTTCTTGTCTGGAACGCTAGACGCCTAATGAAAAGGCCAAATACCTACCCCTTCTTTTTGTCCTTATCAATTCTTAGCTTGCTACGTATCAGCAACTCTAAAAAAATCGCAAAGTTGCATTGTACGCTTTCAGTAAATCAAAGGCGATCGGGAAGCTATTACTATTAGGGGAAAGTGGGGGAATCGCGAACGCGGGGTAATGCCGAATTAAATGGTTCTAATATGTTAGAAAGGGATAGCCATATTTTACTTGCCGCCATTTCGGAGATCACGCCACTACTAGTGCCAGTCAACAACACGGGAGACGCGGACGCACGTACTTAACAAGGTATGCA
>DWLR01003518.1:0-13408 GCA_018246295.1 Papilio alexanor hazarajatica
CTCGAATGGTCAACGACCGAGCTCTTACTGATCGGCTTGATCCTCTGGCATTGCGGAGAGACGTCGCGTCTCTTTGCATTCTTTAACGTCTACACTATGAGAAATTTTTCGAAGAACTGTTTGGAACAATCCCTGCCGCTGGGTTTCGTTACCGCACAACACGACAGAGCTCTAGATACCACCTTGATGGTTGGCATTCCACAACCGTGCGGTTTCCCGGAACTTCCTGTCTCGCACAGCCGCGTTGTGGAATGATCTGTACCCAGCGGTATTTCCAAACCGATACGACTTAGGGGCCTTCAAGAAGAGAGTGAACTTCCTCCTTAAAGGCTGACAACGCATCTGCAGTTCTTCTGGTGTTGCGGATGTCCATGGGCGTAGGTTAACTTAATGTTAGGCGATCCGTTGCTCGTTTGCCTCCCTTATTCTATAAAAAAAACGCTTGTTGTTTCAAGACTTTGAACTCTTACCATTAACTTATTCTAATAGAGATTGTGTAAATCAGAGAAATAATAATTAAACTCATATTCAAAGTTCAACAGTTTTGAAATTATTGGAAGTTTGAAACTCGACTGCGAAGCTTTGCGAAAGTATACACAAAAGCTTAGAAATCAAACGGCGGACCTTATAGAACTGTGTTGAGATAAAGTTTCAAAACATTTTATTAAATATAAAACTGTATACAAATTATAACCATTATACTATATATGTTACATATAACCATATTTAACATACGTGTTAAGTGTGTTACGTGTGTTATATATTCCTTTACTAAATAAAATCTGCTGTAAAATATTATTAAAATAGTATATACTCGTAAACATACTAGCGGTGTAACAGAAAGGGACACCCACAAACAAAAATGCAAATATTTCCGCTCATCTTCATGTCTCCATTACACTCGAGCTAAGTGTTAATAATTTCAATATTTGGTGCAAGTTGACCGGCGGCGGGACATGTTTAATGCGTGACCTTTTGTGTCATGTTTAATGTGTGACATATTGTTTACGCAATAATTAAATTCGCAGCTTTAACGCACTCATCTAACGCACTATCTATCGGAAAATGTACCTAAATACATTGTAAACGATAGCCAAGATGGATTGCCTGCTTGTAAAAGCTGGAACCCCTGATCACATTCTGATAGAATTATCAGTGTTATACAATTTTATGGATCATCAACGGTTAAAGAAAACTAGATAATCTTTTAAAACTAGGTGGCGAACCGTTAGAATTTGCAAAGTACTTTGATTCATGCAGAGTTACTACTAGTTTGGAATATTTGAAAAAATATTCCTGTGATTTAATTTAAAAATAGATGTGTGGATCTACTTATCTAAAGAGTTGCGATGTTTCACTGATGTGTCAATGAATGACAATGTATTTGTAAACAAAATATCAGATGTAAGGAAACAGTAATCATCAGAGACGATCAAACTCACCACACTGAGACCAGTGTCAAAGCAGCAATCTGCACAGGTAAGACAACAAGCATTACACATTCAATAAGTTTTTCATACAAAGACATGTCTTAAACTATTCTACAAATTTTTCGCCGTAACAGTAAAAGTTAATCTGACTTTATGATTGACATAATGACAAAAGAACGAAGCGCGATAAGGCAACACTACAGATAAATTGTCTTAATTTAACAATTTGCTGATAACTAGAGAGAGATTAAGAGTGTTTGATTAGATTTCATCTCGTCACGTTAACCTAATCATGTTTCAGACAAAAGTGTCAAATAACTAATCCTTAAAATTAGTTATTCTGTAGTCTGTATTTCTGGTATGAAAACAAATATGTCACTCTTAGGCATATTTCGTTACATGACAGAGAAGAAAGATATAACTTGTTAAGCAACGGAAAAAGCAACGTAATACGAAAACACTAAACTTTGTCACGACTATGATCAGTTTGGTTATTGCATTAAACATAATCAAACATTACTAGATTGGGCACTAAGTATTCGATAGTCTTAAATAAACAAAAAGAACGCAGTCTTAAATAAAATCAGATCATAGACATTTTCCTTGTGGAAAAAAATTTTTGAATTATACAATATGAAATTCTGCATTCTGCATTATTCATCATCTTTTAAATTTTTAACAAAAACAAAACTAACTTCCAGTGTTTATAGTTTTATTTATAAATCATTAAGTCATTTATCGCAACGGATGCACCGTTGCCATAAATGACTTAATACCTCATCTATATACATATAATAAAATCGTAACTGATCGGTACATGGAAAATAAATTAGCAAAACTATTACAGGGGGTATTTACCAATGCTATAGAACTCAAACAACGATTTTTAAAATTTTGGTCTGTTTGTGTGTTTGTCTGTTACATTGTGCGTGCTAATCTCAGAAACGGCTTAATTGATTTGGATACGGTGTTAACCTATGTGTAGTAATTAGCATTAATCGTTAGATTTAGTTTTTATTTCATCTAAATCAATGCATAAATAAAAAAATTATATCAATTTAAAGAGTTACGTTAAACATTTCTTCAGAAAAAAATGATATAAAATGATAAAATTTAGTTGATTGGGATGAAACTTTAGTTTACTTTATATGATATTCTATAAAATGATGGTGGTTCGAAGACGTACTACAATACAAAGTTAAAAATAGCCATTTTGATTTTGCCAATGTAACTTGACCTTAGATCTTTATTGTCATATGGGCTGATCATGGTTCTATTTAGGCTGGACGCTTCGGTTGTACGGGATTGCGTGTTTACTACAAAGCGGGTTTATTATTAACAAAAAAATAATAATAACTTCAAATTTTTACAATGTTGCTTCGTTAGGTCGCTAGATGGCCTAAAATAATAAAAAATAGGATTTGGTAAATTTAAAAATTAAGATTCACACCTGTTATCAGGATTTTCAAAATGTGTTCTTTTTTACTCCTCAAAAATAATAAAATATCCTTGGATAATCTTAATCTTTTAAGAAGTATGTCACATATTGGCGATTTAAGTAAAATTTGATTAGTTATTTATTCAACTGTATAATAATGGTACATCTGAACCGTCACTTAGCTCTAAAAGGTCAAATATCGAGTCCATATCTTTTAAGGGCGTCCTAAGGTTTCAGGTGACATTTTGGCAGTGATTAAAGTTTCATCTTTTCACTTAAATTTCTTTAAGAGCTCCTTAAATCTATTAGTCGATGTCAAAATTGGGCGTAATTTAAGATAACTCTCTTTTTTGTTATGCACTTTGTTAGGTTGTGTTTGTATTTTTTTTTTCTGGCAATACAATGGTTATTTATGTTGTTTTTTAGTTATTTAGGTTAGGCAATACTTAATTTAAAAAAGAACTGAATCCATAAGTTAATTACTTGTTCTTTCTTCGTAATCCCTACTAATATTATAAATACGAAAATAGCTCTGTCTGTGTTACGCTTTTACGCCTAAATCACTAAATCAGTTTTGAGGAAATTTGATAAAACGATAGATTTGACCTTAGGAAATGAAATATGCTACATTTTATTGCGAAAAAAGGTTTAAGGGGTGTGGGGGGGGGGTTTCGTAAAACCTGCTTAACCGATCATCATTAAACTTTGTACACATATTCTTTAAGGTACTGGGATAGGATATAGGATAGTATTTATTACAAAATAAATTGTGGAGGGGAAAAAAATCATTATATTATAAATGTTTGGATGGACGTTTGTCACCACGTCACTCCACACCATCTGAACAGATCTGGACGAAATTTGGCAGAGATAGATTATAGTCTGGAACATCACTTAGGCTTTTATGGAAAATGTACGGTTTCCGCGGAACGTTTTTCACCCAGATATATGTATGTGTTTACATATAGATACACCAATAATGAATTCCACGCGGACGAAGTCGCGGGCAACAGCTATTTAGTAATAAATCTATTAAACCCAAACTGGTCTTATCTTGAATCTATCAATATGTCAATTTTATCGAAACCCAAATTTCAATAACATTTAAATTTAAATAGGACAAATTTGAGAATTTCCAAAAAAAATCCTATTCACAAATTTGATTCGAAATGTCGAAGTTGTGAGGTAACAAAATACAAGCGAATTGAGAATCTCCTCTTTAATTTTAAATTTGTTAAAATATGTCAATAAGCACTTACCGAGAGGTTTGAAACTAGCAAACACCGTCAGGAACTTCGACCACATTGATGAAATTCACTAATTGAATTATACTAAGCTATTCGAACTGAAGAACACGTTTAAGCATGAGGAAATTTTTGGAACGGAAATACACAAATTAGAGTATGGTAAAGTAGTAGTCGATGACATGAGCGACGTAGAAGAGGAGGCAGGTCGCAATGTACATGAAGATTAGAATTTGGACCAACATGGTGCCTCGGCCGCTGCGCTCGCAGTACTGTGGCCGGGGAAGCCCTGCCGGCGCCGGCAAGGTGAATGTCGACCTGCCTGATCTTGTTGGGGTGTTACGTAAGGTGATGGAGCTAAGTCGCTGACAAGGGCTGTAAGTTGAAAGAGGTGTCAAGTTACCTCTAAGAGCGAAGAAGTATGTTGGGAAATAAATCCCAAAAATTTGAATACGTATTTATTTATAAAGCCTGTTATAGATCAAGTGCAATGCTATCATATACATTATTTTGTTATTTAAGTACATATTGTTCTGATACATATTGTTTGATGCCATTTGGCTTTATTAAAATTTTTGCTGTTTTCTTGAAGGCAATAGATTTTTTGTATGAAAGAAGGAAGGATGTTTTACCGCCTACATATGGGCTAGTCCTATCTCATTTTTTTGAATGCTCATCACGGCAAGTGTACTGAAATGACAAAAATTGTATCTATTTTTTACGTTTAAGAAAATCAAACATGTTAGCGGCGCATGGTTTAGAGTGTTCTCCGCTAGAATAATAAATGTTTTAAGGTAGAATATTGTGTTATTGTGATGTTATTATCTTGAGAAATCTCAATTTCATGAAATCTCTTTTTATTTAATATATATTTTTATGTAAAATTATTAGTCATCTCATAAAATTGTTCTCCCGCCGCGTCGCAGCCGGACCCGAGGTGACGTTAGTTACTAGGCGATGATAATGAGAGCCTCAATCAACAGTCTCTTCTTTTGTACGGTTTCTTGTTCGGAACACATTTAGATATTTGTTTACTACAAATTTTGTCACATTTAAACTTCAGCGAGATGAGTTTTGTTACGACATCTTCAACTTGAAACATTAACCATATCTCACAAAGCCAAACAAATTTTATGCAAACAAACAACACAAAATCTTAATTTATCAATTTTTTCGCAAATCGTACTCCATTTGGAACCGAACGTAAGTCTTCGCAACTAACCGTTTTCATACTTCAAAAAAAAAAAAAAAATAGGTATATTTTCCTTATTTTATGAAATGTTGATACGGATATGATATTGTCCCTAATAAATGTGTTTCTGATCGAAATGGAAGATAATATTTTTTTATATAAAAAGGTTTACCACCTTAAGGTTACCACAAGCAAGCGGTCACCTAAGTGACCGCTACCCATAGGCATCTGCAACAAGCATTTGCGAGTTACAGATGCTTTGACTACCTTTAATATACAGAGCAGGGGCTAGGCAGAAACATGGACATTTCCTTCCTCTGTCCATCCCCTTCCCAGTCAAATCCTCCTTCTCTTCCCACCATTATTAGAAAAGTGTGGGAAAGGGAAGAGAACTAAAATTAAGCCTCCGGCACCTCACTTCTCAGAGGTATTTCACCGGTCGAGCGGGCCATTCGTGCAACAGATGTTGTTGCGGACTCTACCATTGTTAGAATATGGTTTTAGCTCATCAATACTTATTTTTACCCTAAATTGATCCAAAGAAGCTTAGGTGCAATATGAATTTCGAAAGTTCCAAATATTTATAGATATATTTTGTTATAATAAAAGCTTTCCGTCAGCGTCTATTGTCTAGACTCTAGTGACTAATTCCCAGGTTTTATTCCGCTTGGCAACACGAACTATTTCACCAGCAATGTGCCCAGCCTGATAACAGGGTGGCATGTTTAAACATTAGTGAAATCCTTCCAGTTCCATGTCGCCGTAGCACATCAGATAAAGAAAACCTGCGACTGTATTAGTTGAAGTTTGCCAGATAATGTCGCAGGAAACCATACTTAGGTTTGTAATTTGTCTTTAAGTTGCTACAGAGGGTCTATGCCGTAGCACATTATATCAGCTTAGCTTCATCATCTCCCTGCCCTTTTCCCGCTTGCGTATGGTCGGCACAGTATGTACTACTCTTCCATGTATCCTGAATTCTAATGTAGTCCATACAACAACTGGTCTTGGCTATAGTTTTACGGCCGGCCGCCTGCCTGACACGAACCCTCCTTGGGTCACAAATATTAACTATTGGCAGTGGAACGGTAGCTTGGTGATTACAAGTCGTAGCTATAACGTAACAGAAGACGACAAAAGTCACAATTGACTTTCATACCACGTAAGCTATATTTTGTAGTTTGGTTTTTTTATGTAAGGTTTTTTATTTAAGGTGGAAAACGGTCAAGCGATTCTCCTGATATAGTTGGAGTGTACTTACCGTTCTGGGTCTGGCCATCAATCACGGTGGTGACCGGGACCGCGAGGCCGTCGATACCGTCGGAGCCTGCCACCTGGTGCAGCGGCAGCTCCACCGCCCCCGGCTCTCCGCCGGGCCACGCCATCGCGATCGGCTACCAGCATCGCCGACCCATCCCCACGGCACAACAGATCAGGTACACTTTAGTCCCCAAACACCAGCTACCAGCATCGACCCATCGCCACGGCACAACTGAGTTAGCCTTATGTCCTTGAACACCAGCGTGTTAACACCGTTGCATTGTTTACACTAGATGTTATGACTATATATGTAGTCAATACTTCCAAAAAAAAAGTAAGAGATAAATATTGAATATTTTATCAGAAACAAAGATTCTTGCTTTCACCAAATACAACGAATTTAAAGTACATACGAGAGCGCTACGCTTTACATAGGCCTTAATTTTGTGTAAATAATAAAACAAGGAAACGATAACGTGTAATTTTCCTAATTTTGATAAAGCTTCCTAAAAGTAGACGTAGGTGGGACGTAACTGAGTTTGGTATTCGATTCCAAATTTTTAAACCAATTTCAAAAGAAACGTGATTTATGATGATAAACTTTCTCGCTCTGAACTAGGTGACCTTATTTATTATAATGCATTAATATGCATTATATGCGGTAATCCTTAGCCTTAGATCTCAGCCATTATTTGCATTAACGTTTCGTTAAGGATTACATGTTATGGGAATATTAATAGTTGTCATCATTTTCCACATAAATAGGTGGGGATTTACTTTCATATTTAGTAATAGACTGACAATATAGTAATATATCAGTTTTTTAAACTGAGTTGCAGCATTAGTATCTACGTCTGCGTAACACTGCCACGGTTGAGTATACACACTTACAATTTTAAACACAACCAAGGCTGCAAGCTATTGATAATTTAATTAAAGTAATAACGTCATCTGTAAGAGGTTGCAAGTTTATTCGAAGAATGTTGTTGTCCTTTCATAATATAATGTTTTCAGCAGATTCGTAGACTACGTTTCCTATAATGAAGATTTATTCTTGATGGTTCCGAAATTCATAGTTTTATGAAATTCAATAAATTGTACGCAATTATTGTTTATTTTATCTTTTTAACTAAATTAATTTCCTAAAACTGCGGTTAAGTAGGTCGATGTGTAAGCGTATAGTTTATTCTTTGTGTGTACAGAAATAGATGTGTAATGCAGACAGATGCGGAGTGGTCGGGAAGCGAAGGTTGGCGAGGCTCCCGAAATGCGAGCACAAGGTCAAGGTCGACAACCTCGGGCGGAGCCCCCACCCCCCGACCGGCTTCCCTCACGACCCGCCCAGGGATCATCTCGTTATCGTTACAACAGATACCATTGCAATACGCAAATTATACAATGGTGTTAAACGAAAATGAAAATGACTTAAAACGCAAAACTCGAACTAACTATGAAATAGGCAAATATTCAGGTGGAATCTAGATCGAATATGGATGGTGAAAGAAGTTACTAAAATAGACGACAAATATAATAAATGAAATCACTGAAGTAAACTGAGCGGCTGTAAATTTAAAATATTTCGTTAAGACATTGAACCAGATTTTATTTTACTTTAGTTTTTTTGGCAAAGTTGATCGTTTTTTTATGTAAGACTACTTGACTACTGAGAGGCTGCGACACAAAATGGCGTTCGAGCAAGTTAAGCAGGGAACAAGTTTATAAAAGGTAGCATCAAGGAATATAACTTCTTAAGTCCACATAGTTTTTTTCAAATTCAATGTAAGCTTGTAGTATATGTATAAGATGAATAATATAAGGTTTAGTATTTACTCACATCATAGAAACTTTTTTTTGGACCTGGACATCTACTAAAACCACTACACGAATAGAGCCAGCGGCAGTAAGCGTTAGATAAAAAGGATAGCTACTGGGCACGGAAACCTTACAAAATACTAGGTATAGATATATATAGTTTTGTCTATACTTTTACTTTTACTTTTTACCTTTTAGTCTCATTTAAGGCTCTCAATCAATACAGTCGGAGTTTAGGGATTGTTATTACTTGAATTTTTTCGCGCTGCAGCCAGCCCGCACTAAAAATTGTAATTAACACGTTACAGCGTGTAAACCCGTGTGGCATATTGCCCGTAATGCTTAATTATTGTCCCGCTATCGGCAGTCCGACGTGTTACGGCGTGTACATATCGAATTACAAGCGACGTGACAAATTGCCGGAATAATTGCTTCCACATTTCGAAATTTTATCGTTGATAAACAAAATGATGCCTACATCTAGATTTTGTAGAAGGATATTTTAAAATGAAATCTATTTCGCGTTATTGTAACATGTTTAGAGTGATAGAACCAGCTGTTACATACGTGCCGGTTGCACCGGTGAAGCACTCTCAGAACACAGGCATCGAGTAGAAATGTAATGCTTCTGTATTTTAAGTGCCGGAGGATCGATTTCAGTTCTCTTTCTCTTCCCATCCTTTCCCTTTTAGTAAAATATTAGAGGGAGAAGAGGAGCGTATAAGAAATGGAATATTTAGTAAAAGGAAATATCCTTTTCGTATATATCCCCTCCTCCATGTCCAATAAAGCAGGCAACGTACCTGCAACTTATTTGCTTAAAATCAAAAAGTTTAGTCGAATATAATAAAAAGGTTAGGTTTCTCTAAGTTTTGGGAAAATCACAAATATTTTCGGGTCTTTTAGGAACTATTTTTAAAAACAATAAATTTAGTTGAAATATGCGTAGTTTTTGTTACAATTTAAAAAAATATCCGTATTTATATAATTTATTAAGAAATTATCAGAATTGAAATATGTAAAAGTCGAAAGTGTGCGTGCAGTAAATGAGCGATCGTCAGCACATTGAGTGTATCGCAGAGTGCGGCCGCCGACCTTCGACAACGATCTTATCAAATATTATACGCATTCGTTACTTCTACTCGATCGCAAATAATTGAGATTTTTGTCGATGATAAATGATAAAATTTATCAAAACTTAATTTTCGAAATTTCTTTTGCCTATTGGCAAGGAAGGCATTGGCATTCCTAATAAGGAACAAGACGTATTGGTCCGTATTTTACTTGTATTTTTATAAGTCACACCAAGATATCTTATCAGAATGTCGAACCACTGAACATATTCAATTACTTGATAACAATATCTTTTCATTTATTTATCACCATTTAATGATTAATCATCTTCGTCATCACATGGACGTGTGAGTCTTACTTGACTTGCTGTGTGTACAGCGATAGTCCAGAGAGTTTTTTTTTTGCAATTTTATTGGTATTATCCATTTGAAGTGATGCATTGCCAAAAGGAACTTTGGTATGTTACTAACGTGTGAATATATTTATTTATGTATGTTTAAGTCTTAAATGTATGCCTCTCTCTCTCTCTCTCTCTCTCTCCGCTCTTACTAAAAAGTTTAAATTTTAGAAGGTCTATTCATTAACATCGATATGTTAAGGAACAGACATGCAATACGACGTTAATACGATTATTACTTGTTGCAAGGTAAAGAGTATCGCTTGAGTTCAAAATGTATAACTATAAAAACTTTAAAAACAATCTGAAATTATAAGTGACTAATTCAATAACTGATAACAATTAACCACAACGTACTGAACCACAAATCGACAATTAACGGTCGCACAACGTTAACATTTAATTACCGTCCGAAAGCCAACTGAGCCAGAGCCCGCTTCGTGACTAGTCGGACCTAATCTGAACTGATCAGAGCACCACTTATCACCGTGACTATCAGCCGGTTAATATTATTTAATCAAACAGTAACGGTCTTAGTCGAACTGTATGACATCATGACTAGGCAAACGCTATTTTGCGGGAAATCACTTTATGGAGTGCATTTGTTTACTGTTTGAATCAATATTTTTAAAGAAGACCTGCCTGACATGTAGACACATGTAAAATAATTCCGACATTTTATACTGTTTACTACGCATTGCCTTATGTCAGTAATGCTCTTTTATTTACTTTAATGCAACACGGAATACTTTTCGTGCATGGAGTTGCATGTGACAATATTAGAAAATCGGAATTTCAATGACAGTTCAAGTAAAATTTCTAGTATATCTGTATTTAATATAATTCGATGTATTTCGAACCCGGACAGTCAAATCGCAAGTCGGGCGAAATGTTTCAAAGTGTACAGCGTACTAAATATTAACAAGTTGAATTAATTGACTATGTAGGTAAATTATATATTACAATGCCGTTTAGTTACCTTGTTAATTATGTGAAAAAATTGTTGATATCAGCGACATAAACACCGACACGCGAATGTGTTTTCAAGATAGGTAACTCGTTTATGGAATAAAAAAAAATTAAATATGTTCAAAATTATATCATTTGGTATAAATTTCGTGTAGTTTACTCGTAAGTACAAAAATATTCGAGATAAAAATATAAAAACCTTATTATCGCTAATTGTGTCGCGATTAAATATATCCCATTGCGTATTACTAATTTTAGATTACGCAAAATTTAGTTACAAAATGTTTTGTTCGTTTAACACTATCTAATTTAATTATTATAACCGTATATAGTCGCATATTTAATTCATAAAACACTCCTGTAACATATTTGTTCTCGAGTTGATTATTCACTATGCTTACACTTTATTTATTCACTTATTTAAAGACGTAACACCTCTACGACGGTTTATAAAAAACTGATTAATTTGAGTAACGCTATCGCTGTCGGCGCAATCTCGACAAGTCTGAGGTGTTAGGAAACAGTCGCGGCCGGGGACGACTGCTTACAAGATACGTAATTTATTTAAATACCGCTGACGGCTTATTACCTTATGAGGTACGCATGTTTAAAGTGATCATTTAATTAAAAGCGTTGTAACCGATCTATCAAGTATCAACAAAATCTATTTATAATATTACAAACTCTTGTGTCTTGTAGACAGAAAAAATATTTGAGGAACCCGAGAGAATTATTTAAGATTGATATCTCTTTGCTCATTAAAACAGCAGATTTTTTAAACTTTTATTTCTATCTGCATACTGCTAAGAATTGTAAAATTTGGGAACTAAACGGAGCAAAAAAAGCCACTCAGCTCAATTGTGTAAACTCGTTCTGGAGTACCGAGGGAAGAAGAGACATGTGACTCACGTGACGCGAGAGCATATTTATTTATTTATGAAAATTACAGATTATGGACCGTGTCCATTCATCCATCTCAGCCTATGATCGTCCACTGCTGGAGATAGGCCTCTTCCATTGATCGCATCATTGGGGGAAAATGTGCCATAATCGCCACGCTTGGCAGGCGGGCGACGAAGGACGCTGCTGCCCGTTCTCCGATGGTCTTTACATCTAGACTCAAGACAAACTGACATGTTCATGCACACAAACGTTTGTCCTGACTGGGAATTGAACCATGCGGCGTGAGAGGCAAGCACCTTACCACTGCGCCAACCGTCACAAGGATAGTGTACAACTGCCGAAATTAGTTCTAAAAATAAAGAGCAAAATTCCAAAGTTAAGATATCAGAAACGTTCCCATGTAGATAAGATCGTTTGTTCACCTGATAATGTTCCCGAAAATAGCTCTCTTCCATCGTGAGTCGGGGTAAGCAGGGAGCGGCTTTAGGCGCGGCGGTATCTGGGACATCATATATGTGACGTCATCACGCCATATACTAAATTAAAGCACACCTTTACGCCGCCTTGCCCGAGGTGGGCTGACAAACGGGGATGGGTTCAGTGCCGTAAATAAAATTAATGATAGCCCCAGATTTCTTTGCCGTTTGCTACGTTCATGCAATCTACATGAAAGAGTGCTTATATTTGTACGTAATCGCTTAATAATTTAGAGATTAGATTACCTAGTTGCTAAATTACGGACATGTTTCATAACTAACTATAAATTTTAACTTAAAACAAAGTTGAACAAACATTTTATCAATTCAAACGTCTTACGATTACAAAAATATCTACGAGTACCAGAATAATTCCGTGGTTCGTTTATTCAAAGTTTGCTATTGTTTTCAATTATCGTGCGCCCGTTACCTTATTTAAGTAAATGTTTATTTTTCTTATTCTAGCCTAAGATAATTTTGTTTTTATTGCAATATTTTTCTTAATACTAATAATAATACTTTCGTAATAACCTCTTGGAAACGTTTTACAGTTATACTTCGAGTTACAAGAGATAAAGAATAAGAAGTGGTTACCATGGCACTTAATTTATTTTTCTTTTTTATACAAGAATGTGACAAAAGAGCAAGCTTCCTGTAGACATCTGCAACAAGCATTTGGAAGATGTTTTGCTTACCTTTAATAGAAAGAGGAGGGGGTAGGTAGAAAAATTGACATTTCTTTCTCCTATCCATACCCTTCCCCGTCAAATCCTCTTTCCCTTCCCAAGTCGTAAAATTAGGCTTCCGGTATTTTCCTCACCAGACGAAACGCCGAATACATCTACTTCACGCCTGTCTTCTGTGAGGTCGTGGTATTTAACCGGTCGAGCGGACCATTAGTGCAACAGATGCGAATGCGATGTTGCGGACTCTACCAGTGTAATTTTTTTTTATAAAATAAAAAAAAAACGATGATGTATATGCAAACGAGCAACGGGTCGCCTAACATTAAGTGAACCGACGCCCATGGACATCCGCAACACTAGAAGAACTGCAGATGCGTTGCCGGCCTTTATGGAGGAAGTACACTCTCTGCTTGAAGGCCCCTAAGTCGTTTCGGTTTGGAAATACCGCATTCATTCCACAACGCGGCTGTGCGAGGCAGGAAGTTCCGTGAAAACCGCACGGTTGTGGAATGCCAACCATCAAGGTG
>DWLR01003519.1:0-13407 GCA_018246295.1 Papilio alexanor hazarajatica
TTAGTACAGTGGAACATACTGCGATCGCCAACCCGCCTGCCAAGCGTGGCGATTATGGCACATTTCCCCCAATGATGGGGTATCAATGGGGGAGGCCTATGTCCAGCGGTGGACGATCATAGGCTGAGGTGGTGGTGGTGGTGGTGGTTCGTTTAGCTTTAATTCATCTCATCCATCTGAGATAAAGGAAAGTTCTCGAAGCATGAAACGCCCTTTAGTCTGAACAAAACCGAAAAAAAAGATCAGTGAATATCATTTTAGTTAATAGATTGTCAACCTTAGACAGGCCTACGATTATCACCCAACAGTATCCAATGATAAGTCGTTTCAAGTGATTTAAATTAATTTTCACCTTTAGTTACTTATGTGATTAGGCATTTTTTTGTGTAATCCACTGTAATGTTCACCTTTTTAATCCTTGGAAAACATGTAAATCAAGTTTAGCCTAATGAATACCTACGAAAAAAAATCTTTTGATTAATCAGTTTGAAAAGGTAAAAACTAATCTGTCAAAAGCATATCCACCAGTTGTCAGTTGCCTCAGTAATTTTTGTACTGAAACAACTCATTTTTAAACTGTGACATATAAATAATTTTTCAAATATAAACCCATTGGAATTATGGCAAAAAATCGAGTTTTACTTTATTCAAATATGTAGTAAAAAATTAAATACATTCTGTTCATGTTTGTTGTTATACAAGCGAGCAATTAAAACGCAGCTTCAAATTTCTGGAGCTCAGACTGAGCGGTAATTGGACATGAGATGGATATTGAAGTCACGTAGGAACGTTTGCTGAATATTGAAACTATCAATTTATGTTTGCAAATTCCGCAATAATCTTTTGAAATTGTAAGCAAAAAATGTGTTTGCAAATTTTGTCACAATTTAATAATTCAAATTGTCAATGACACATATTAAGTTGCCTTGGAAATATAGAATATTTTTATTTTATTGTATTCTATTAAAACGATTGCACAGAAAACTTATAATCATTTCATTTGATTTGTGTAAATATACTCGAGTATCATTCTTGAGAGAAACAGGAAAATTACATTGTTCAATTGAATCAATTCTATGAAATGTTCGTTGTAAACGTAGAAATTTATAAAGTGCCCTATTGATGTTTTCCATATTCCTCATTTCGGAATAACAGCAAATTAAGTTCAGGAGAGTACTTTGGTAAAATATTTATAACATTTTAACAAACATGACTGCTTACCGCAGACCAAAGAAAGGTTTCATTTTTTATTCTATTTCACAATAATTTTAGTCCATTGATGGGTATTAATGTTATATCTTATTTATTCGGGATGAATGTATCTCAATGTAAGGTAAGTTAGAAGACACAAGAAGTCGACAGATTAATTGGAGATCAAAGGTGGTCAGCATATCATCTTTATAATGAAGTTACGCCCCATCAGTGACTCGATCAAACCAAAAAGGCAAACTCAAAAAAGTGCTATAAATACGTAAACAACAAAATTTAGTCGTTTCTTTTAAAATTAATATCCAAACTATCTGATCTGTATCATTAAGTACAAATTTGTTTATAATTGTTCTAAAATTTTTGTAACAGATAACTTCTTTGTAGAGAATACAACCTAGCAGCGTGTATAAGGTACACAGAGGTATAAACAATCCCGAGGACCTGGGGCGTGTTATTTCGCTCAACGGATCGTCGCGATTCTACTATTGGGTGGACGAGGAGGAAGGAAAGCCGAGCGTATGTAACATGATCAATGGAACTGACACTGGAATATACAATCCATTTGTCGACATAACTAAATCACTGTTCGGCATCAACACTGATATATGCAGGCAAGTCGGATTACTATCTCCCCATATCCATTAGTGTTATTATGTCCGAGCTCGCTCAGCTCAGCTTCAAAGGACCGGTCAATATCTAGTCTGACAAATGTTGTTGAAGATTATTAATTTAATTGGTTTCGTTCCGTAATTAATAATATAAATTATAATTCTGTCAAGTATTTCAAATTGTATATGCTAATCCTACTACTAAATATACATATAAACAAATTGAATGCTATTTTTCTTAGAGCTGCTTACCACATAACCGAGGATTTGGTTTACAATCGGAATTAGTTTTAACATAATCCACTGGTATTGATTTATCCAAATGTTACAACTAGGTTAAAGAAATCAACGGTAAAAATTATGGATTGATCTTGAAATAAATTTTCGTGTTACTTGGAATTTGTTGCAATTTGGATGCCGTTATAGTGATTGTGTCATGTTAGATCGAGCAATCGCTAGCAAAAATAAAACGTTAAGCAATCTTCGATGTTTGGAGATCGAGGGACAAATTGGTTATCATAATATATCTTTTATTTGGAATAAAAACTTTTAGAATAAACTAAGTTGACGAAAAATCACAAAAAATAACTGCAAAACTAATATCATGAGCCATAATTTTGTGATGGAATTCAAGAATCATTTCAATTGAAAGCATAAATGTATGTTCTAGTTTCCTCCAAATGCAAATTGCTTTCCCGCGAGCTATGCTTGTACAAATCTATTCACGTACAACGTTAATTAGCAGATTTTGAACGTAGTTCAAAGTTAATTGGCTTAAACCAAAACAAATGATTTTAATTAACATTTCCATGGAGTACTACCCGAATGAGTATATATAAATATTTGTTTGATTCATATTAAAGGGGCGTTGATGCGTTGGGGGATAATAGGAGGGAGGATGACGCACTGAGTACTGTTGGGTGGTTGATAGATCTCATTTTAATTACTATACGGTAGAATGTATCCGACAATAATCGGATTATGTTTTTATTGGCATTAAGCCCTGATGTTTCCATTAAAATGATTCCTTCCCTATCTTCTGTCGATATATAAAAGCCTGGTCAATATTGAGTTGTAAATTTGATTTATTTTAGCTTTTTATAATTACTTTATTGTTATGTAAGCTCAATAAGACGCAGCATTCGAGTTAGTATTCGAATTAACATTGTTCCTATTGGGTATTGCTGAAAACATAAATAATATTAATTCAGCAGAGTGATATCGCATAATACTGTTTTACAACAAGTAGGTATATAAATAAAATAAATGATTCATTTCATTGCCATTTCTCGAGTGATGTAGTATTAATCTTGAATCATATAAATACATGTTCAATGCTATCCACGGTCGGTTTCTCCGTAAATAAAAGTTCAAACTGTTCATTTACGCGGGTATTTACTCTCTGGGCTTAGCTTAGCCGTTTGCAGCAATATTGGTTTAAAGTTTGTATTTATATTTATGCAAAAAAAATGCAAAGCAAACCGCTTTGACAGCGGTGGTATTTACTGTTTGTTGCGTTTGTTTGCTTTCATCTGATTCGGTCTGTTTGTACAACGAATGTATCCACACCAACAGACGTAACTTATTCCCGAGTCATCCAGTGTTTAGATAAAATGTTATATTTATTCGTTTGAAAAATAATTTATCATTTTCTACATAGTCAATAAAACGGAACCAGCAAACTGAAGAGAAGAACTAATTGAAAGTTATCTTATTCATAAGTAACTGGCTTTACTTTAAATTACTACCTTACAATATTGAACGTACAGTTAAGTTCCTTGGCGGTATTCCACTTACAGAAAAATTGCCTTGTTCCTTGTGACGAGCTAAACTCCGCCTTCTTCTTACAAATAACTAAAAATCTCTTTAAAAGTGGAATACCGCCAAGGAACCCAACTGTACGTAACCTGAAGGACCGGCACGATGACCTCGACAAAAAAATGGTCGGTCAATATTGTAACAAAGTGTATACAGAAATGACTTCGTCTGAATAGCAGAGGTCGTAAAACTGCGAGAATTAAAAAAAGAGCTACGATAACAATAATATGCGATACAGTGCAGGTAGGCGATAGTTTTTTATATATTATCAAAACATACATAGATTACATTCAAATTAGTTATTTGTAAGGAGGCGGAGTTTAGCTTGTTGCAAGATACAAGGCAATTTTTCTGTAGATAGAATTCCACCAGACGTGGCCACTGTACAGTGTAAAAAAAAGTTTACGTCATAAAATAATCCATTGTCACTAACGAACATTGTTATATATTATACTACAGCGTTGAGGCTTGCTGTAGAAATAACTACACACGCGGGGAGTGGCGACGCGATAGGGCGCATGTTAAATTCCAATGTAATTTAAACTGAAATTTCAATCTCCATTCATCCAAAATTGCAATGTCCAGTAGGGTGTTTTATTTTTTTTTTAATTTAATTTTAATTTTCGATTTTCATTTGACTTTGCTCGAATTCTTGATACCAGTCATGCACAGTGGTTATGAACCAAAAATCACCATAATTGGTTAATATTTAGAGGTTATGCAACGCCAGTAAGAAGCTTTCTTCTTTCTCATACAGCTAGTACGTCATCAGTTTAGGGTACCTTTTCAATATTATTTTTATGTTGCCAGTGTATTATATTAAACCAGTTAAGCATATATGGTATATAAATGAGTAAAAAAGAGGAATTTGGTTACTTGATAAGTTACCTTATGAAGAATTTTTGAGAGCTAGTCTAGAAACGCTTTCTGAAGCTGCTAAAGCGACAAGTACGAAACTTCAAGTCACATGGAAGACAGCTAAAATTCCTGTTAAAGAGAGCGAACAAAAGAAGAGGTGGCAGCCTATAGCCGTTAATTAATTAATAAATACATTAATAAATGTAAAATTTATGTTACATAATAAATATGACTGACCGGTTGGCGCAGTGACAAGACACGCCTTTCGTTCCGCACGTCGTAGGTACGATTCCCACCCAAGACAAACATTTGTGTGCATGAACATGTCTGTTTGTTTTGAGTCTGGATGTAAAAGACCATCGGAGGACAGGCAGCAGCGTCCCTTTTCTCAGTACGGTGGAAAATACTGCGATCCCCACATTTCCCCCCAATGATGCGATCAATGGGGGAGGCCTATGTATAGCAGTGGACGATCGTAGGCTGAGGTGTGTGTGGGGGCATATAATAAGTTTCTATAGAGTATTCTAAGCAAATTTGTATCTTTTTACTTAAGATTGACATATTTCCATTATACTGTTATTTTTAAAAAAGGTACCATAAAAATTTCGTTTTTCTCACTCATAATTTTCACTTTCGCAATCCATATATATTGTCCAATCTTCTTAAAAGTTTGAAAATATATTGTTAAGTTTACCTAATCTTCACAATTAAACTTCAGACCACAGTCTGGGAAAATATTTTTTTTTTAGATCTAACTAAGTGAAACATCCTGAGTAAAAGTCATTAAAATTTCAACTTGTACATAAGCGTACATATCCTATAATTTCCATAATCCTATATTACAGACGTCAAAGACGTATTGAGTTAATGGAAACTAGTGCTTAATTCTAGCTATTAATGCATATAGTTAATTTATTATGTCTGTCCATTTACGAGCGCTAACCCCGAAAACCAATCAAGAGCTAAAGCTCGGATCTAACAGTTAACACATGCAATGTCTGCTGATAACGATATAGAATGGCAGCCATCTATGGGAACAAGCAGCTAGATATACTGGCACTCTGGTCAAGGTTTTGAAAGTCTAATGAATGATAGTAGCAAGAGATATATCTTCATGGTGTATCATGAGGCCTACAACCAGTAGTAGACTTTTTTGTATGTTGACTGAATGAATGAAATTTTCAACAGGTCTGTTGAACTGCGCTATCAATATGATACTGACTACGAAGGCATACCCGCATCGAGGTTCTCTGCCAATGAATGGTTCTTGGACAACGACGACGGCTGCTTTTGTCTGAATTTAACCAGTGGAATAACCAGGGAGAACGGTTGCTTACTGAGAGGTGCTGCAGAGCTTTATAACTGTGTCGGTGAGTATATACTAAATATATATTATATTATTCAGTTCTTTATTATAACTAGTGGTATGGATAGATATGGTCTTGCCACATCCATTTTAGTATCTATCTAATGCGTTCCAAGTAATTCGCTATTCGTTCGCCAGCAAACTGCTAGTCAGTTTGGCGAGGTACTGAAATTGTTTACTTGTATGTGTGTGAAAAACTAAAATAAATAAAAAATAATAATAATTAAAAATGCAACGGTATAATCATAATTTAAGAGTACGGATCAGTAGAAACATAAAAAATAAATACGCATACAAAAAAGTATGATTTTACTGCTAAAAATAATTTCAACCGACGCACATCAAGACAACAATCGGCAATGTCATTTGCTTTCGATGCGGCGATGTGTTATTTTTATTCGAAATTTCGAGGTTTTATAACTTATTGCGCGGAATCTTAAATTCATCTATGTTTTTATTTAAGGTAAGTTATTTGCTAGTAGAAGTTTCATCGAAATATATTCAGCATAATCAGCGTATAGCAAGAATAGACAGACAATTTTAAAAATTGTTTTTTTTTTTTTTGTTTTCGGTACCATATATTGTCGTATGAATTCAGTACAGAAATTTTATTATGACGTAACAATCAGACACTTTAATTTTATGTTATTTGTATAGAAGATGCTTACAGTGATGAAGCGCCATCTATTATTAAGATTTAAATGAGTATAATATTTTTACTGACCCCAACCATTTACTACTTTCCTTTGGACTTGTTGTTACCATAAAGAAACTTTCACATCGTTATCAGGTTGCTCTCACAATACTAAGATATAAAAATAAATAACCTATTTCGTATGGCCAAAGTGTTAAATCGATTAGAAAGAGGTTAGGTATCAAAGACGAAAACCAATGAAATGTATCTCCAACATACTTCATTGGATTTAGTCAAGCGAAATATTCTGATGCTTGTGACATACCTGCAGTACGTTTCCAGTTGGGAAATAAACTAAGATGAAAAGTTGGCCAAGTGAAAAATTGGGTCCGTTCACGTAGCTTATTTTTATTACTATAAATTCGTTTAAGGATTTTAGATACGAATACCTTAACGTGAAAATATTTAATATTTTTTAAAACGTTTGCGGTTATTAACATGTACTTATTTATAAGGTGACCAACAGGTAACTCTCGATTTATAGAGCCGTATACTCAACCATGAACTTTAATGAATTCAAGGTTCGATAGTGTGGAGTTGATTTGATAAAAAAAAGCAATTTTGACTAAATCTGAGTTTTCTGAGTGAGTGACTGTTACGTTTAAAATCGATAAGCCACTGATAGCGTGGATAGCGTTAGGTAATTCTATACTTAATGAAGCTTATGAAAAGGTTGTTCGCTGTTGTCTTCCATCAGACAAAATAACTTAATGTGAACATGGCAACGACGGGCTTGTCGAGTCGGTACACATATCGAGTCGCTGCCACGAGCACGTCAGAGTAAACTGCCGTACAATTTTCTTGTTTGCTCTCTTGATGAACTAAGCAATTACACGGCTTTGTACTACGTAGCTAGGTCCTCGCGCATAAGCACCACTTTGAAGACTCATTTATTTGACGTAACAGGAAATTGCACGGAGACATAACTCTGAGCAGCAAAATGGTAAAGCCTTTAAATTGGACGCCTGTTTCAAACCACCCTCTTAATAAATAATAAATATTTTTAGTTATAATTAACATTATAGCTAAAAAAATACTAATCTTACAGAAAGTTCACAACATATTGAACTTTATTTCCTTTTTTATTTTGTCTTTGTTGACATTTTTATTTATAATGCATGCTTTTAATTTATTTAACGAAAATAAATTTCACTTAAATTTGTTTCAGTCACTCCAATGAAGTTTACGCTTGTAGTAGAAACTATTTCACGATAATAATCAAACATAAAGGTCGAGTGACCATAAAAGTGTAAAGATCATAACTTTCTAAACTAACTATAAATTAAATTACATTTATATACAATAACATTATATGTTACAATTTTTTTTTAAATAATTGAACCTAGGTACTGAATTGTCACATACATTTAATGAATAAAATACATTTTTCTAAGTACGAAAATAACTAAAACGTATACAACAATACAACATTAACTAGACTGTAGAATGTTTTCTTTCTCATATTTATTCAGAAAATTATATTTTAACATGATTCATGATACTAACATATCCAATTATCTTCTTTGAAGTAAATGCCTTGTTAAACGTTACCTTGTATCCGTCTAATTTTCTTTGTAAAACCTTTTCCGAGATGCATAAAGGAACTAATTTGTTCTGTGTAGGAAAGGCAATTTCCTTTTTTTTGCTATTTTGATTTTAATAAAAAAAATGTATAAAGCAATACGGGATTGGTAATTAAAAAATGCAGTCACGCTCCTCCGTCCGATAAATTAATTCTATTAAATTGACACATTGCTTGTGCTACGGTAATTTAACAATTACTACATAGTAACCTGTATAGTCTCCGTTTGTGTACAAAAGTAAACGTTAATTGATTTAATAGTACATCCAGATAACTAAGGTGCAATTCCATTTATGTTTAAAAAGCTTTGTTGTAATGAATTTTGCAGAAATCACAACTGTAAATACAAAAAATATTGTCTTACTACAAAAAATACTTTAAATCCATAAAATACAGTCTACCATAGTCTTTAACAATAACAATTAATCTTTTTATCAATAAAAAAAGATAACGCCGAAATTGATTATTAAAATGTTATGTTTAGACAATGTATAGGTAAAAACAGTTACACTGACGTAACTGGTAACAGTGATGGCCGATAGAAGGTGAAATGATGATGCAATTAATGATAAGTTTATTTTAAACATAGGTCAGTTTAAAATTAGACACATCAGTTTGCCAGTTTGCCTTTTGACCCAGTGCGGAAGTTATTCGAGTAAACGTGTACATGCTAATCAGAGAAGCGCAACCAAAACTCGTTTTTATTGAAAACGTTTTTCGTTTAACGTCAACAAAATTATACAATAGTTGACAAAACTGTTTAAATTCCTAATGAAAGTTATATCACATTTGAAATGAGATTCATTACAGCCTGTACGATTTGATAACTGCATAAGAAGTTTGATATGTACTTAATACGTGTTTAATTTTATTTTTTTGTAAAGATGGACAGTATTATAAGTAATTAAAAAACAGCATTGATTTGAGTACATGTGAGTTGACGACGCACTAGCCTCAAGGCAAACCGCTAAGTTTCGACTATCAACACCGCCCAACATCCACTAGCTAGTGCTACTCCATCACTAGTTAACAACCCGTACCGATCGAATGAAATAATTATCCGCGCTCCAAAATGCTCGGCAGTTTAATTTCAAACAATTAATATTACCGTTAAATACGGGTGTGACACAGATAGTGCGCGGGCGCGCGGCGGGAGGTAAAGGTAAAAAGCGAGCGTTCGGCCCCGACGCGCCGACACACGTTAAGATGTATACCGTGGCATTGTTGACGAGTACGCTTCTAGCTCTCGTCGGCGCGCGCATTTACGGGCGCTGTGAACTCGCACGCGATCTTCTCCAGCTGGGAGTACGCAAAGACCATATAGCGACATGGGTCTGCATCGCCTACCACGAGTCTCGCTTCGACACCGCCGCTCGCAACCTAAATAGCGGAGATCACGGACTGCTGCAGATAAGCGAAATATACTGGTGCGGCGCGGGAAAAGCTTGCGGACTCCCTTGCTCTGCATTACGCGACGATGACATTTCTGATGATGTAGAGTGTGCTCTTAGCATATACGAAGAACATACGCGAATTCAAGGTAATGGATTCCTCGCTTGGGTAGTATATCCACATTATTGTAAACACAATGCGAAAAAATACTTGGCCGACTGCGATCATTCTGCCAAAGATTCATACTATAAATTTGAAGATAAAGCACGAACATCACCTGTATCATACGATTCTTACCCTAACATTAACTTCACTATCTCGAACCCAGTGCAAAGTGAGTTTTCGTACCCTCAAAGTGATCGTTCAGTTCCGTCGTTCCTATCTATAGTGTCTTTACTTCGTGGTAAATTCGAGCAAGACTTTGAAAGAGATTACAACAAAAATAAAAGAATTAACTGGGCACAGCTCAAAATTGACAATGTAGATGATCTGAAATTGCCCGATTTTAACGGAAGACCTAAATTTAGTTTTCTTAAACCGCTCACCAAGCCAATATCTACAACTTTTACAACAACGATGGAACCAGAACCGCAATACAAACAAGTGAAACCTTGGAGAACAATAGAGACAAATCAGTTTAGACGCAGGATGATGAAGTTTAATAATACACCATTGGAAGAAATGAAGAACCAAACTACGTTCGAAAATTCATTAGTTGTCACGACTCCAAAATTATTAACATCTTCTAAATCCACTACTTTTAGTTCAGCCTCAACTAGGAAAATAATATATGAAAAGGATAACTCAATATCAAATAATAAGTGTTGTTCAACCGCGGCTCAATCGAGTAAAACAACAACTTTCGCAACGCAAAAATCAGAAACATCGTTCACAACGCAAAAACCAGTAACATCTCTTTCATTTCCAATAACAGAACGAAATTATGGTGTGTTGAATTCTTCCGAAGAATTACCAAAGAAGTTCGAAATGACCGAAAACAGAGCGAAAAGCTTTTGGGACACATTTGGTTATCTCACAACTCAATCACCAAAATTAAAACAAGTTTCCTTTACCTCTAAATATTTAGAAATCTCTACTGAGCGACCATATGCACCAGCCCAGTCACATATACAACCATTTAGTGCAAATAGAGTTTCTCCAACTAAAACAACGAGACCTTCGTTTAGTACAACTAAATTAGATACTCAAGGGTACAACTCTTTAAATATAAACAGGATTGTAACTACACAGAGACCAAAAGAAATATCTTCGACGACATCAGCAGTAAAACTGTACTCCGTAACAAGCTCAACTGCATTCCCTTGGAGAACAACAAAAACTTGGACTGTGCGTCAACCACAATACGTACAAAGATATACGCCGATTAAATCGTATGTTGGTGAATATAGGACAGAAAGACCACAGACTCTAACGTGGAGACGAGGTAAATCGTGGTCGAACGACTATCAAAATGTAACATATTTTAGCACTGCTAAATCAGCAATATCGCCTTACACCACAACAGAAAGAAACATTCCTTCTACAACCACAGCGCAATATTCAAATCAAGGCGCCTTTAAATCTACGAATGGCTTATCGTCAACAATAGTCACATCGTCTCCATTTTTAAATAATAAGCCATTACCTCAGTCAAATACAAGCATCATAACAAAAGAAAAACAAGAAATATCAGAAAGATTTGATGCATTAACAACAACAAAAACAACATTTTCTATATTTGATATTTATTTAAATCCTACCAAACGACAACAGGTTCCAAACTACAAGGTTTTATTTTCTGATAATAGCGCTTCTAAGTTAAAAATATTTTCCGAAGGAACCACCCCCGCTCCAATTAACAGAAACGTTTCTAAAACAAATTAAACATTGGAGAAGTGCAAAGCAAAATTAGGGCACACAATTTAAAACTATTTTTTAAATGATATAATTTTAATAATAATGTTTTAAGACTTTATTGAAAAATATTAAGAAAATATTAATTGTTTTGTAGATATATTACTGCGAATGTGTATATACAACTATATTGTGAGATTAAAAGCATTTATTATTGTTTATTTTTAAATATTAAATAATACTTTAGAAAACAAGTAAAAATATATTTGAAGCGGCCAAGAAAATCTTTTTTTATTCTTATAGGTTTAAAAACAGCTATGCGATTTGTAAATAAAATATGAAACCAAAAGTGTTCATGAGCCAAAAATTTAAAAAGAATGCCACAAATATTTATGTATATTATCATTAAACGTCCTTGACTTGAACAACAATACTATAAAATTAGTTTATCTCTTAAAAAGATATTGACAGGAATATGTTCTATTAGCCATACAAAATGTGTTTGTTATATGCAACATGAAACTGTTTTAAACATGGTGTTTATTTTTGTAATAATATATTTATATGTTTAATTGAGCTAACTTTATTACGTCTTGACAGACTTTGTCGTAAGTATGTCCGGTTATTAAATCGTAAGTCTAAAGTTCAATGCTCAGACGTGGTAATGGGTTTGAATAATTTACAAACAGTTTTTGGGTCTCTGTGTTGACCTCTGTCACACACAAACCTTCTTCGTATCTTATTGCGCATGCATTACATCAGATGAGGTAAGGCACGTGAATAAAGCTGAGTTTGAGAATGCCTTTATAGTGTATTATGCACAGTTGGAGCAAATTGACAGCAACAGATTTAGATATCGTCAAAATCTATCTAGATGCAGAAAGACGAAAAAGAAAATGATAAAAAAATCATACAAACTACATGATTTTATCTATTAAGCCAATTTTTGAATACCTCAAATATTCAGTCATATTCAGTCAGCGTACAGAGGCTTTTAGACTTTGAAATAAGTTTTCACTGGATCGTCGGTTTAAGACCCGCCCAATTTGTTACCTTTTTAAATTTCTTACTGCCACACTATTGTCTGTATTTACGACAACACAACATTACGGTTGTATCTATGTTTAAGTTAATTAAATAAAATATGCGAGCTGCAAATTTAAAATTTTTTCAATGCCTAATTGCGTGTTTGCAAAGAAGTGGATACGATACAGACCGGCCTACATACACATACATACATACTACGATACATTACACAGTAAAAAAAAAACAAATGCTTAAGCGATAATATTCTTAAGAAGAATATGGGAAATATTTTGGTCTCAGTTAAGCATCTCTCCCTTTTTCTTCAATAATGGCACATAATTCTTACATGTAGTATAAAATAAAACACAAAATTTTCAATAAAAATAAATAAATAAAGTACTTAAGACCCCAGTCGGCACTTCACAGACGATCTGTCAAAAAGTTTATGTATATTCATCAGTGTGATGTATTATTTAACATGTTGACCTTTGCTGTTACAATCATTCCAATTTTAAGGTTAACGGCGACAATTAATATTCAATATTTGACATCTACAGTAGGAAAACCGGCAGATTTGTTGGTCAGCGACATAGCATCTTGTTAAACTGGTTATTTCTCCGAGAGGTGCGAGAAAATATTAATATTATTTACAGTTTATTTTTTATTTATTTAAATAAGCATATTGTTCAATACACGGTACTCACGAAACAGTTGTGGTGTATTACCGAATTCCTTACCTTGCTCTGGACAATCGCCGCATATTGTCTGAGTCCACCCGAACTCCTAAACTGTAACTTTTTCAAAAAGGTCACAAAAGTAGATCAATAGAGGACTCGAATGGACTTGCAGGCTTCCTAGGTTTTATTACAAACTTTAATTCATGTCTTTGGTTTGATTATAAATAATGTCATTGTTTCTTTAGTATACGACTTAGGGGCCTTCAAGCAGAGAGTGTACTTCCTCCTTAAAGGCCGGCAACGCATCTGCAGTTCCTCTGGTG
>DWLR01003520.1:0-13401 GCA_018246295.1 Papilio alexanor hazarajatica
AAAATAAAGGCTCGTTCTAAACAAATGTTCCCTATCGAGACATTTGTATCTTGACGCTCACTTCATACCGGTATACCGTATAGTTCGTTAGTTAAAACAACAACACATTAAAGACATTCAACATATCAGTAGACGGCACAATACGAACCGTAATCAGTTTCACTCTAGTGCCGTCATTCCCAACGTGGGGCGCTGGCTCCATCGGTGGGGCACGGCAATATTTTGGTGGGTCATGGGCAGGACGTGCATCCTTCGGCTGACTATACCAAAGACCATGGGGTAATTCGAGAATGTTTTCTAGTGAATCTGTGGATGTTATTTCATTTTTCTCTTTCATGGATGACTTATTATTTGGAAGCTTATTTAGATACTAACTCAATGACCTTTTAAGCTTCCCTCAGGTAAATAACCGTAACATTTTGAATAACAAAATTTAAATATCATCAGGATTTTAGAAATGCCTAGGTGGGCCGTGGCCCAAAATCGGTTGGGAACCACTGGTCTAGTGTGATACGCCAGTATACAATATATTATAAATAATGGTTGTAGTTTAAAACACATTTTTGTTACTTCAATAGTTTTGTAATTAAAGTTACTGTAGCTTTATGTAAATTCGGTTTAAGTAATTTTGCTTAATAGAGAATGAAATATTCCAATACATAATTGTATAGATGCAGAGTCCAGCCAGAACTGTTTTTTAATTAAAGGGTTATCACATTTAGAAATATTTAAGGCACATTCAACTGATAAGATTAAAAACATGAATTAAGAAATAAGTTATGTATAGGACTGAATTATAATTCAAATTTACAAACAATCATGTGAATATAAAATAGCCACAAAAATTTATAGATTTCCGCATCAATATGAGAAACGCAGTCAAATTTTTTTTATTAATTCAATGTTTACAAATCTAAAAACGTTAATGATCAACTGCCAACATTAGAATATGAAATATAATTACATTTTTTTCTATGGACAATTGACTTCAGATTTTCATTTTTAAAGTCAAACTATCGTTGCGCTCATGTATTTATACACCGTTTAATATTTTCAGTAACATTAGTTTAACTTGGTTACATCAGCATTTAGCACGCTAAACAACAAAAATTATGAATAACGGTTGCAGCATCACTTGACACATTGGAAGTGTTGAACGCTGTTCCTTTGCCTGTGTTGCCAAGTGCATACAACCTGAATCTCTTTAAAGCACGTGTGACCACATCTTTGCCCCAGTGCTAAATTGTGGACAAGAGTGAACCCATTTTCCATAGATAAATTAAAAAAATATATATGTTATTGTAGATTTCTACTTGTAAATAATAAAATTAGGTTTTCATAAATTAATAACAATTAGTGATATGGAATAATTGTTTTTCCGTAAAAAGCAGCAGAAATATTCATTAGAAAAGTTATTATTTAAAATGACGTACGTATGTGTAATAAAGGTTTATTAGCTAACCACAATATTCATGTCATTAAAACTAATGTATAGAAAATATTCCTGGATTAGAATTATTTGAGGGTCTAATTATCCACTCGTTTGAGAGCCTTGTAATGCTCATTCACAGACAATACGATTTGTTATAGAGACTTATTCTAATAGCTGAAAATAAAAAGCTAAATAAATCATTTCACCACTATTAAATTTCTGATAAATACTTGGAAACTGTATTAATGATTTTGGTTAAATAATTAAATTAAATTAATAGGGTGTTATTTTTCTAATGTCCGCTCTTTAACTGATTTATTTTTATCTCTTTGTCCTTAATGCACATTAAGCTCTTTTTAAGCTGAAATCTTTTTTTCAGAAGTAGTTTAAATTCTTCTTGTCTTCGTATATAATACATTTTGTTATTTTTGATACAAATTATTGCGCCATCTACATTCACCAGCTAAAAGGTGGTGCAAATGTTGTTTGTCATTTTTCATGCAGAAATATTATTAAGGCGAATTAATAGATGTCACTATGAGAAAATTAGTAGTCTTGCATCAAATTAAAAGAAATTCCTATGCACAGTCGAGTTCCTTTGCGGTATTCCACCTTAAAAGAGACAATTGTTACTATGTTTCGTACGCCTTGAGACATTGACGCAGAAACAATAACCAATAGAATGCCACTTTTAAATGTGTTACGACGAAAAAAGGTCGGTTAATGTTGTAATAATATTGTTTTCGCAAATAATGATTTCATCTGAATGACAGAGATCGTATAACTTCCCGAGCGGAAAACATCGATAGCACCCTAATTTGGTTATTTGTAAGAAGGAGGCGGAGTATAGCTTGTCGCAAGGAACAAGGCAATTTTTCTGTAAGTGGTATACCGACAAGTAACTCGACTGTACATTAAGCTAATATTGACTTTCTTTTTTATGTTTGATTTGTCCTTTTCATGTTTTTCTGAAAAGGAGATGCGGAAGGAATGCGACATCGATATGGGTCCTGCAGCACGTCACTCGTCAGATGAAATGTACTAGTGTCAGTACATTACCTATATGCGGTTGGCAACATATAAACCCGCCATCTCAGATGATAGAAGACTTCTTTATTTTTTGTATTATTAAAGAAAATTATTTTTCAATTATATAAGCACCATCATTGTGTACTACTTGTCGCCAAGGCGTTGGCAGAGATAGTATGCCTTCCTTGTAGAAGTCTTTAGGAGCAAAGAAGGTTGTTAGTTCACTTTTCAGATGTTCTTCATCTATTAATTTTTTTATCTTGTAAGTAATGTGATAGAGAACAAAACAGGTGGTAATCTGACGGCGAAAGGTTTTGTGTTGGTACACCCGTTTCTCCAGCTATAAGCCACAGGCACTTACGAGTAAAATTGACGTACATGACCTATTTCTCATCTCCTTTAATAAAATTTTGCAACCATTCATAAGTACGAAGCAAACTCAGCAACTCCATGCACACATTGGCTCTCCTCTGAAGATTAAGTGGTGTCAGTTCATGCGGTAGCTAAACTGAATATTTCCCCGTGAATCCTAAGGTACGAAGATGATTTTCTATTGCAGCGCGACAGCAGTGAAGCTGCTCTCCCAGGTAATCCGATCTTAATCTGAGATCTGCCGTTATAAGTTTTGTTCCTCTACATTTACTGTTGGGGGCCGTCTTGGATGAGAATTATCAGAAAGATCGAAATTTCCGTTTTTCAATCTTCTGAACCAATGCTTGGCGGTATGATACGAGAGTACACCTGTAGCACATATGTTGGAAGTTGCCTGGGTCGCTTTTTGACCTAAACGAAATTCATGAAGTCAGAGCAGTCGTAGTTCCCTACGAGAAATCTCCATGATTTGCTTAACCTTTACTGATTGAAGTGCAGTCATTAATTCATTGAAACGACCAAATCACGCTCTATTTATACACTATACTAAGTTATTCTAGAAGTTTCCGTAACAACCAAAAAGTTGGTCGAAATAATGTGGCGAGTTTATAAGTTGCCAACCTAATAGAAAAGCGTACTTCCTTCCTTAGAGGCGACAAAGCACCTGTAATTCTCTAGACTTGAAGGTGTGCATTGGCGACGGTGATCATTTAACATTTGTTGGCTCTGTCCCTGTTGTACTTTTAGAAATTATATCCTTGTTGAAAATTGTTTGGACAGAGAGGTTAATTAGGATGTTTGGGTAGAGAGGTCAATAAGTAGCCTACTACTTGCTTAGCTTGTGGTAATGGAAGTGAATTGTACGTCCATAAATAAATTATATACATTTCAGTTTCTTTATTCATTTCCAAATAGTTACAATAACATCCATGCAACGGTACGCTACTTCTAATCGGTTTACTAAAATTGATCCATGATACAAAATAAATGTTTAATAAACTTATCATAATAATAATAATAATTTAAATTTAATGATTTAATTTTAATCTACATATATGCGAATATTACGTATAGCATTTAATTAATAAGACGGTTAAACTTTTATATTTCCACGATTCGATTACAGTGTTCATGGCAATGAGTGAAGTAAGTTGTCAACAATCTTAATATTACAGTCCTAATTAACATTGAAAAATGTAACTTAATTGTTAAAGTATTCAGACCATAAAATTACTGTGAACATTGTAAAGTATTGACCCATCGGGAATATTAAGGTTTAATTTTAGACACCATAAAATCCGTCAACCATCCGTTATTTCGCATTCAATTTATTAATTATTAATTAATTAAAATTCAATGATTCTTATAATATACGGGATCACAAAAATAGGTAACTAAATGTTTAAATATCATTGTCTATTGGCTAAAACAGTGTCTACGGTACTTATATATAAATTGGTTTACATTTATACTTAAACTAGAATGAAAAGAAATATCCGAAGTGTTTCTATATGGTGGTTAGTTTGAATTATTTCACCAGGTTTCAATACGAGTAGAATTAACGCTCACTGACTCCAGCACATTGGCGTCTTTCATAACCAAAAAGTTTACATTACATGGTGTCAAAGAATTTTTTTTTTAAAGATATGATGTGATAAGTTGTTTCGTATGTATGTACATATATGTCATCCTCAGATTGTGAACGTCGTCAGTTTATAATCTCACTAGCCATATTATAAACGGACGGCAAATTGTGAAATGAACGATTTATTGACAATTTGAATTTTCGTTTCTCGATAGTTTATAAATTCAAGTGAAATCATCAAACTGCTTATATCAGTATGAAAGATTATTATAGGTTAGCTTTGAAAGGTTAAACATGATAGTTATATATAAAGAATAATATCTTTAAAATATGTTAAAAAAGGTTTGTTGCCTTTGACATGACAGGTCAAATTGTCAGTGATCCGTTCAGTTCACAACTTGCCGTTACTTAATAAAATTGACGATTTTACAAGTTTACTATCTTACGGTTGCATATATATATATATTTGTTTGTTTTGCGCTGATTATTGTTAAGTATTTTCTTAAACCAATACAATTAATCAATAAATTTTTAATTTTTAACGTTATGTTCAAAAACCTTCTAATTATTATTTCTATTTGGCAAAATTACACCTACGTTTACTTACGGCATAGAAGATGACGATTTACTGAATCATACAATAAAAAACTGAATTGAACAGATTAAATAATATTCACAACAAAATATTTTTACACAATATTTTATGCCTATTTTAATCGATATTAGTACGATTGCACTTTTTTTAAATAACAACTAATGTAATCACATATAAATGGATATAATTTAATATATGTATCAGATGTTGATTATATAGGTATTTTATGTTATGCGTTTTACATCTGCACGAAACATTCAAACATTTTATAACGTTAAATGCTATGGGTGGTATATAAATCATGTTCATCATCAAATGAACAACTTGAATTTTAAAAAAAATACTAGTATTTGCAATATGCAATGTAATTTCATTACTAATTAATGTTTAGAATCAGCAAATTAAACTTATAATTATTTATCATATATTAAGAATTTTTATTTGGGGATAAATGTATGTCTACTTTAATAGTTATATTATTCAATGTATATTTTATATAATAATGCTGAATATAATATATGCCACCAACTATTTTGGATCGAAATACTTAATATTAATAAACATTTATATACTCGTGGTGAATGGTAGAAATGTTTTCTTTTTAAAACATGTACTTGGTTAAAAAACAGAAAGGGATTTGTACAATAAATGTATGTTCTTTTCGTGCAATGATTTTTAATGCATTGTCAAAATAAAATACATGTTATGAGTAAAAATTATGGCCGTAATAACTTAGTGTTCTTTTTATTCCGGTATGGCTCCTTAGGCTAGTAGTGATACATAGCCTGTGACCATTTTTAGCAACTGGACTGTTAAATGCAAAAATAATTTTACAAATCTTATCGGCAGTTAGTGTGTTTAGCGTATTTAAACAAAGCCTTTTGCTTTATTATATTAGTATGGATAAGGCAACTGTAAACATTATGATAATTTGGTAAGATCACAAATCTTATCCTTCAGTTCGAAAAAGTTCAATTGTTCGCATGATTTTTTTTATGTGTTTAAATTAAGAGTGTTTCACAAATCACGCATTTACTCTTCAATACTTTTTTGTCGTAACGTTTAACAGAGTAACTGAACAAACGGTTCACTTGATGTTTAGTGATTACCGACACAAATGAACAGCAGTAGCATACAGCACAATTTCAAGAAATTATTTATTTCAGAGGTTAGAAAAGATTCAGATGAGATCCTTTTTTAATAGGATATGTCAATATTAAGATAGTGCAAAACTTTTACTAAGCGAAAGAACTTACACGGTCAGAGGATTTGAAGATTCTTTATTAATTATCGAAGTGTTTCTCAAGCTTAATGCTTTTGGAAATCTAACTTATTTTGATTCTATTATGGTAAACTGGTGTAGAAATTGCTGTTTGTTTTTCGCGAAACTCATTTTAAATATGATGGAAGTTTGATCTGTCGTTTTTTGAGACATCACATAAATTAAAACTTGTACGCCATACCTAAGCGACAAATAGCTTCGTATATTGCTTTAAACTTTACAGTTTATCAAATTATTTTAACGTTTACATGGCCAATCCGATTCTAAGTAAAATCTCCGCGAGAAATCGATTTAATTTACACAAATTTAATTAGATGAATAAATTTTGTTATTTTGATATATAATATCCTAAATAAATTATATATTTCTACTTATTCAAAAAGTATCTATTATTTACAACATTCTTTGATAAAAGACTAGTCTTGTTTATCAAATAATTGCAATTCATCCAAAAAGGTTAAAACCAATCCATTAAATAAATATAATAAATAGCTTTGATTTTTATTAAAATAAATTTATTGCAAATTGAAATTCTACAAATAAATTATATAATAACAATACTCAATATAGTTAAAAAACACTGTCTACATCACCTATTAACTCATCGTTGTTCCAAATTTAAAATATGTATAATTAATGTGGTACTTTTGTCAGAAATGTCTTTTGTGCGTATTTTCATAAAAAAAATTACATTTAGAAAACTATCATCTCATTCATAATAATGTTTTCGTCATATAGCTTGTCAAAAAAAAAATCAGATTGTTACATAACTCTCTAAATTGAGGATTTCTTTAATTCTCTTCAAAGTAAGGAACTTCAAACTAAAATTAGCAATGATGTAATTAAATTATTTTAAGTTATGTTTTGAATGTGTTTTTGCAATTGATATAATTTTTTTGGTTTCAGACGAAAACATTTCCCTCAACGATCTACATTTAAGATTTAAGTTTAAACATACAAGCAATATATTGATAAAGTTCATAGTGTTAACAAATAATGATAAACATCACTTTTCATACATCGTAACTTAACTTTTTTTATGTACAATACGTGTAGAATAATACAAGACCACGTGGAATGAGATACACCCACCCGTTTACTTTTCACTTCTGTGGGTTCTCTATTACGATACGGCCGTGTTCACACCAAACCTACTTTCAATACCAGCCACTGATTGTGGGCAGGCTTATAATGTAAGGTGTTAACTACGCTTAGGGTAATGACGTAGCGAGAGTTCGATGCCGATGGCTGACAATATTATTTTTTAACACGGCGCATTACGAACCTAAATTAGTTGGTATCGTTGTATTACCACGACATATTTTTTTTTGTCCAGCAAGCAGCTGTGAGGTCAACAAACTCAGGTCTTATGTTATGGTGCACGTATAGTATTTTTTTGAATAAATTATAACAAACAAATCTTGAGAAGATACATTTCGTTTACCAATATAACTCTTACAATAGTATTGCTCTTCATTGATCTTTCATTTTAATACTGACTGTTAAGTATTTAGAAAGGTTTACCAAATAAAAAACTGAAGGCTAAAAATTTGGAAAATTTATCGAAAATCTGCATTATAAGGGAACCTTTTAATGTCCTAAAAATGTACACAAGCGAATATTAATAACATTACGGAATCGTGTCGAAATTATTTTAGCCTTTAAAAATTGTCGTCGTTCGGATTGCCCTTGTCTTAGAAGGACGGTCATGCGTAGTGGGGGTAGGAGCCTAGATGTGACGTCACGTGGGGGGGAGCCATCGAGTGGGGGGAGTAAAGGTTGCTTCCCCCACCGCCCCAGTTGCTCCACGAAGCCGACGGGAATATTGACGCTGAAACAATACAAGTTTGCTAACCTAAGTTAAACATGATGTTTGACATTTTGTGTATACATATATACTTTATAGTAATTACTTGAGATGCTGTGCTTCATTGACAAATATCAAAGACTGGAAAACATTAATTTGTTAGAATATATATAAAAAAACAATTTAAAATTATCACCACACTCAATACGAATTTATAAAAACAATAATAAAAATTCGCTTTTAGCTCATAAAAGTCTTAATAGCTACGAAATATTAAATTTTTTTTGTAAACGTAATGATTTTGAAATCTTATGGTTGAACAAAAGAAATTCCTATGAATAATTATCAATGTTTTCATTAGTTGTTCATTAGTTTTTATTATCAAGTATTTATGTCTGCTAAGACAACATAATGTTAGCTAATTCTAATCCGATGATATGAGTGCCAAGCCATAGCTTAGTAATTGTATGCAATTTTCCAAAACAAAAAAAAATAATTTTAGAATCTGGTAAGTTCATACAAAATGTTTGTTATGATAAACTCTGATTAATCTTTCGACAACGAAATTGGTTAGATATTTTACGGCTACAACGAGATTTTTTATAAATAATTCATTTTTCTACAATACTCGATAATCGAAGAAAAATATCAGTAAATAAATATACGCGTGAGGTACACTTGCTGTGGACCGAGCTTCGCTCTGCGTTGTTATTTGTTGTCGTAAGACATGTTTAATGTCTGTCATGTGTCGACATCTCATAGTCTCATAGAATTTCAGTGTAACATTAAGTTTGACATCAATTCACTACAATATCAGAAATATCAAATACCAAAAATAAATGCCGCTCTAGAATGAGTTTTTAGTTGACCAAATACAAAATATTATCCAAATCGTTAGAACCGTTTCCCAATTAGCTGATTAGTTTATATACTAGAATAGCTCTCTTTATATAATGGATGTCACGTGTATACCCTTATAGAGGTTTTTGGATTCATTGGGTGTTCATTGAATTCATTATAAGGTGGGAAAAATTTTCAAAAGCTTCTGTATTTATCCGAATACTGAGAAATGCTAATAAATACAAGTCGATTGCTCTGGGTCTTTCAAAACGCCTTGGAATGTGTAAAGTGGTACCGTCGAATCGGTTTATTCCATTAGGTAAAGTGCGAACTTGTCCGTGGCGTTGACATGGCGTTTCGAGTACTTTGCCAATATTTACTGTTTAGGGAAGCCGAGATGCAGATTGAACGTAGCGCCCTGCATCTGAAGGGTGCATACTAAAACTTGTAAAGGCAACATATTCTTAACAGTTCAACAAATACTATTCAGTTTTTAATAATATTCGCTGACCCGCGCGAAATTCCATACTATCGAGGATATGCTATGCGAATGTTTAATTTTGTTATTTGATAAGTGAATTAAAAATCGCGACTTGTAAGATCGTTGGAAAAGAAGACAGCTTAATATGTTAAAAACATTTTGAATGGAATGCGATTCGTTAATTATAAGCGTTTTATTGATATTCATCGCCTGATTTGACCTTTGACCGTTTTATTGAATCTAGGTTTACTGATGTTTTATTTCACTAAAGTCTATCTAATTTACTCGAGTTTATAATTTTCTTTTTGAATTGATTAAAAATGATTACAATACATTATTTGAAAGCATGACGATCGCAGTTGCATTTAATTGTAACGAAAGTACCTGTAGATGTCGGCATTGCCGCGTGTGGCGCCATGAACGACGATAACTTGGCGGAATGATGGTAGGAGCTCATGAAGAGATCGCTCTGGTACTTGTAGGCTGGGTCACTGGCGGTCGGCTGAGTGGCAGCCGCCAGCCCTTGGAAATCAAACTTGTACGCGTATCGTTTGCCATGAACTTTGGTCATTATATTCTTGTCATAGTAGTATCTGTGTGGAGGTTAAACATTAGTATTTTTATGACATAATTGAGTAAACCTTTCACTCGATGTTAAGTGATACCGCTACTCAGAAACATTCGCTACAACCTTATACTAATGACCATTATAGCAAGTACTAGGCGTTTGGACACCGAATTTCCAGAGATGCGTAGTAATTCAACTTTACGGCGGAATTTTATGAAGTCGTGGTTTTCTCCTGACTGAGACGAACATACTTTAGTCAGTACGTGGCTAAACTTGTGATGGGAAATCAATATTTTCACACATAAATACAAATAAACAATTCAACAATTCGCCATGGATCTCATCGCTCAGCAAATCGGGTACCCGTGATTCGCAACGCTGATCGCTTGTTAACATTTTACCTCAGAGCGCGACTGAGTTTGTCGTAGTTCATGTTCGGCTTGGACTTCCTCTCGCCCCATCGCCTCGCCACCTCGTCGGGGTCGGTCAACTTAAACTCGCCGTTGGTTCCTTCCCATGTGATGCAGCCCGCGTTGCTCGAGTCGCTGAGTAGTTCAAGTAGGAACTGCCATAGTTGTATTTGTCCTGAACCTAAAAACAGATTATTACAAAAAAAAAGTATGAATGACGATTGTGACTGTGGTGAGTTCTATCGTAATGGCTGTGTTGATTCATTACGTGTGAAATGATGAAGAAAAACATATTGAGGAAGATTAAAGAAAATTAAGAGAAAAGTCAGATACGAAACGACGATAACTGACGAGCTATATGCGTAGGTGTATGGATGTAGAAGAAGCGTGGGAGGTGTATGAAGACTGTGCCAGAATCTGTAAGCTCTGCCTACCCCTCTGGATTGCAGGAGTGCGTGCTTTTTGAATTAATATTTCTTTAGAAAATAACCTCGTTGCTAGTTGCATTGCATGATTTGATTCTCTGTATTAACAATCTATTGACTGGACTATTGTTGCTTTTACGAGGTAAATCCTGTGAGGCGGGAGGTGTTTTAGCGGCAAAGGCGCGAGACGATCGACGCTCCGGCTACGATTATCGCTCCATTATTTCAACGCTCGCCATTTTGTCGGTCTCCATGCTAATTTCGTTCACTCGCGACTGAATGGGGAAATGGTCGGGAAGGACACTTGAAATGTTACAAAAGGATAAATTGCACTTTGAAATAGGGGTGTCTGTGCACAACGAGAAATATAACGCGCTTATATAGCTGAATAGTTCGACTCTTATGTTTATAGAGTTACACATAATATGAATGTCAAATAAGTATTTACGAATATATGTTATAAATTAGGATTCGTGAAGTTTATACACTATTTGAATAATGGGTTATTTCTTTTAAAGAAAACTAATCAAATTGAGTTTTTCAAAGAAGTTTCAGGTCAAATTTTCTACAACTACAAAATCATCGGCAAATAAAATTTGATACAAGACAGCCTCTAAAATGTTGCGGTTACGTTACGGTAAACGCTTATTGCGGACGTTGCTAGAATTCTCCGGGAATAGAATTCGTATTTCTGTTTTATTCGAAAAGAATTCTCATCATTTACATTTTAGCTTTCGCAGTACTGTACGAGCAGTTCAGGTCCGACTATCAAGGCGATAACATTAGCGAAGTGTTCGTGAATTAATTTCGATATTCTGCGTATGTACGTAACGGTAAAAGTTGTAATTTTAAATAAAAACCTCAGAATTCATCAACGGCATTTTTCTTCAGATAGCGAGCCCTAGCACGCAATAATAATATACACAAAGTTTATGGATGCGTGAAAGTACGAAAACATTATATCGATTTAAAGGCAACGAAGTTTTCAAGTGAGATCGAGTGACACGTTGTAAGTTAGACATTGGGTGTTTTCGGTAGGAGGAAAATCCCTTGCTGCATATAAATGTGGCCCGGTCGTGGAGGCGTGTAGTAAGGCAGTAATGGCCGGGGTTGAACCGCGTTGCGATATTGGGCTGGTATGTTTCGTATGCGCACGACTGACTTGCTAGGCTACCAAGCGGAACACTGTAGCGATAGAAAATGTACTTATGCCTCTTAGCCATATTCTTATTTTAAACTAATTCTGATTATCATTGAAGGTACGCGATCTGTGCGACATATGTACGTGTTACGTACCTATATATGACGTTCTTGTAATTGAAGTTACGATATATTTACTCAAATAGCTGCATGAAAAGGATGAAGTAGCGGAATATAATATAATATTATATGTTGTGTAATTACTAGGTATGATGTATCTGTGTACGGATTAATCATGTTTTAATAATTACAAATCATCTCATCATCATCATTTCAACAATAACTAAGAAATAAAATAAAAAAATATAAATAAAATTAAAATATTTCGACTCGAGTGTTATTTTTTGTCAACGCTACGCTTATCCGCGTGTCTAAGCCCGTTCACACGAGCGTAACATCATGAGATTTATATCCGATCGATTATACCCTAGTCACAACTTAACTTCCCTGTGTTGTTTCTCTAAAAATACAATGGGCATAGAATTCAGCGGCATACCATTAATGACTAAAACTCGAATCGACAAGCTATTTGTGAGGAAGATGATTACGTGAGTACTTATAAGATTACAATATGTAACATTGCAAGTTTATAAATAAAATATAACCTTTTTGTTACTTTTATATGTAGTTTTCTAATCTTGTAAGCTTAGGTATTATTGAAATCGGTTGAGTAGTTATAGAGATTACCTATTGCGAACAAAGGAATCTTTCCACTTAAAAATATTAGCACAGGAAATCTCCCATGCCGTTTAGTTAGATCATGTCTACGATATTACACATATTTAAGAAAAAAACATTGTTTTAAGGTATGTGATTCGCTGTTAGATCCGATTCGATCATATTTTGTGCATTCTGGCCAATAACTCGACTTGTGAATTTTTTTAATTTAATGATAATTGTTTTTGGTTTTCAATAATTTGCCCATTCTTAGTAAACCAATCAAATAACATTGTGATAATTACCAAAACATTATTTACATTGATAAAATGGCATATCGATTACCCAGGTGAGTTGAGTCAAACCGTTATCGTGGGAATCGTAGTCCGTGCTTGGGGTCCAGGGTGCACACGTGTCGTTAATTGTTTTGGCACGAACCAGAAACGCGAGTGACAGTGTGGCGTGACCTTAATAGCCACGAAATTATATGTTTTGATTTAAAAGTTTGACTTGCATTAGCGAGAAGTGTAGGTGTAAATCATTAGAAGTTTTTCAAAAAAACGGAAGCTTATTACAATGGTTCATTGCTTTTCTTAATATATTAACAACAATTACAAGAACGTCATATATATGTAAATAGGATATATTAAATTCATTTGTAAAAATTAATGATTAATACCCCGCGGTTACTAGCTGGTAAATATATATATATATATAT
>DWLR01003521.1:0-13398 GCA_018246295.1 Papilio alexanor hazarajatica
TATATATATATATATATATGTTTACAAATAGATACATCAGTATTAAATTCCACGCAGACGAAGTCGCGGGCAACAGCTATTTTTAATATATATACATACATCAATAACACTGGCAGGCAATGATCAAGGCAGTCGTACGTAGGGTACATCAGGCAGCTGCTCGCGTTTGCGAAGCATTCTCAATTCAAAAGAACCTCCTGGGCCCGCGCCCGAGCGTGTGACCGTACGTAACAATATTGACTTATTTAAGAAGTCAATATATAAAATAAAAACAAGCAAATTAGATACTCGGTACGTTTGATAAGTATGTCGAGGACATCTTGTTCTGAAAATTTTGATGGAAAATTCGAATTTTGTTTTTATTTTCTGACAGACCGGAGGTTTGAAAATACGACGAAACGCGGCCTAGTGGCCCGTTTGTTTGACACGTCTTTGCGGGCGCCCTACCGTGGCCAAAATCACGCATTTGGTAATGCGAGCTTTTTCAAATTATACTTACCACATTTTGTTATGAGTTTCGTTTATTTTATCCAATTCTTACCAGAAGAATACTTAAGTTATTTTAAAAAGTCGTAATAACTTTAATTATGCTTGCTATAAATAGAAAATGTGTAACAAAACATGACACCCACGCTCGTAACCCAGACGGGTAGGTAGAGATTACGAATTTCCAATTAGCGTGATCCTGGCACCCCTCTCGCTTCTTCCACATCCATACATCTACATACTCGTATACATACATGCTAGTCGGTTACGGTTAATCCGTATATCGCCTTTCTTTAGGATGACTCTAAATTGAACGATATTGGTAAATGAAATAAACATTAACTGTTACGATGTGGAACAACAGGTGGAACAGTTCATATGTTTGGGATGTACGTTCAGTAAAGATGTTAATCGAAGATTTTAGGTACAGTAGTGAGAAACCAGAATGTGTTTATGAAGGCACATCTGGTAATACACGATGCCGTACTAGTCCCCAATTTAATGGATGGAAGCGAGAGCTGGGTTTGGCAGGAAAATCATATCTGTAGTTATAATTGCCGTTGAATGCACTAAAAGTAATTTTGATTATAACGAAGAAAAAGTGTATGTACATAACAATGGAAATATTGCGCCTAACTTCTTGAATCGGTTGAGTAAAAACAAAAGGGTTTCATAATAATAAAAAGTAAAAGAGACGAAAATTGAAACGCGAGATGAACGACATATGTACTGATATGTAGTAAGTACAACGTTCATGTACAACGAAAATAAATACACTCTCTTTGTCAATGTTTAATATTTGCTCATCTTGAATAGCCTGCTTCTCAGTTCAATTATTTCAATATTATATTCCTACAGATTTAATTTTCTTTTCGTCACAAACATATGTAAAATATTGTGTTTTGGATGTAGCCTGTTTATTCTTTTATTATCTGACTGCCCTAGATGGAGAATAATGTTTACCATGCTTACGTTCCATTGTGACCTCCTGTAGCCTAAACGATTTGATCGATTTTGACGAGTGAGATGTTATTAGATTGCCATTGTTCTTCGGAATGTATGACATTGACCTTGACGTTTATATAAGTATGTGGTGAATGATTATAATCATACAGTTAGTCGGTTTTAATGGTTTTTATGTGTGTTTGTATATATGTATGTATCTATGTATGTATGTATGTTTGTATGTGTGTATGCGGGTATGTTTGTATTTATGTGTGTTTATATGTACGTGACGGACGAGATGTCAATCGATCTGTATTTTGTCCCCGAAATGTCGTAGGGGTACAATTAGACGGACTTTATTAATTATTATTAACTTAAATTAAATACAATTTGTGACACACTTTAGTGTCAATGAACCGCATGCTCAATTTTAATCATGTCAACTCTTAATACTAGAAAATGTACGGCATTAAATTGATCACACTATTTGTGCTAATGGAAACAAAATCGACTGGTTATGAAACTTGAGCGTTAAGTTATGGAACAATTGTTATCTATATTTGAACTATATGGACGATGGAAGCTACAATGAGAAGAAGGAGCCTTGTGAAAACAAATAAATTGTTTTATATTATAAAATTCTAAGCCAGTATTTAATCACAATTCCACGGAATTGTGATACCAATCACCAATTCATATATCACGATATATGAATTGGTGATTGGTATAAGTTGTTCTGGTCCTTTTATGTAGATGAAATCGATTATACATAATTTATATCTGGTAAGCAAAACAAAGAGAACAACTAAGCTTATTTTGTATCTCATAAATAGATTCTGACAGTCAAATTTAAAAAGCTTGTTATCAAATCCTGCTTCCACATTGATACACTTTGGTAGGCGATGATTCGAATGAAACACCCAACCCGTCGATTTGTACTTCGTTTCTGGATATTATGGATAAATCCAGGACTCATCACCTGTATTGATGTAATAAACATACCGAGACGTGCCTGCTTCCAATTTGTTTATCATATCACGGCACCATTTCAGTCGGGCCTGCTTATGAGTAACGGTGAGGTTATGCGGCACCCAGCATGAAACTATCCCCCTCACGCGAAGATTTAGTGTAGAATCTTGTGGAGGCTTCCCTATTCAATCTGCAGTATGTGCTGAATCTCTGGATACGTCACGTTTTACTGCTAGCACGTTTACTTCCTTAACAGCCTTCAAAGGGCGACCACTTCTTTATTCATCCTTCAAGGTAGTCGGCGGCTTCGCCGTCGTTTTAATTCGTTACTACAACAATACACGGTTGCCTTGGAACGGCCTTCATCCATGAACGCCATTTGAAGTCTATCGTATGATCCACTTGAAATTGTATAAAATTGTAGCGCAAAAATGTTCCTGGCGCAGATCCACTTTTCAATGGTACACGATAATTTAAATTAGCCGCAAAAATGTGGGGAACAATTTTGCAATTGGAACTTACCTCTTTTTACTTATAATTAATCATATTTTCAATATAGATTGTAAATGGCCAGACTCTAATACATATATTTTTTTTACGCAATACTTTCAGAGTATCTGGTAAAATTTACTATAACTTTTTTATTTATTTTGAATTCATACCTTAAGAAATCAATGTTACATTATGCAATTTAAAATCGAACTCTCGCATTCAAATTTCGCAAGTAAATTTGGTAAGTAAAATTCAGAACTTGAATTTATTTGCAAAATAATGAAATTAATTTGTATAAGTCCAAATCAGAAGTTTAAAAACTTTTAAGCAGTCTTTTTTGTAATTGTTTTAGAAATTATAGGTTTCTTTTTAATTGTGTTCGTCATAAACGAGCTTCTGATTTGAATAATTTCTATGTTTGTTTTTTTTTTGTTTTCTGTTTGGTAAACAAAACTTCGATAGACCGTTCAATGGTCTTTTTTAATTTAGTTTTAGTTCATGATTACCACACTTTTTTGTTAACTAAAACATATCAAAATATAAACGAGGACTACCCATACGTCCGATTATGAATATGAGTAATAAATAAGGCGCGTTGTGCTTAAAGTGTACCCATACTGAATCCCATAAAGAAGTGACATACTTTCTAATTTTTTATAATAATTTAAATAGCATTAGACTGAGTAGCCGTCATACATATTCTTTACAGTACAACATTGTTTCACTTTTGGATAAAAATAGCAATAACATAGTGGCATATATTGATATTGGGGTAAGAGCGGGTAATGGGAGTCACTTAATCTAGAATTCAAATAAATCCTTATTTTTAAATAATGTCTTTATTTCAACCGCCTAATAACAAAATATACATAATCAGCTATCGACTGAGATCAGTTTCAAACAATTTGGTAACGAACTTTGGGAATAATAACAGTTTTGTCCCCCTTTGCACTAAGGTGTGAGCAATGGGAGTCATCCTGTGGGTAATCAGAGTCAAATAAGTTTTAACACATATCGCAGACATAACCTTTGGCTGAGTCCCACCTACAATGTGTAATCTGCGTAATAATACAAGTCACGTAAGATGTGATTTGATGTGATTAGTAAAAGAAATAGGCAAATCACAACCTTAAGCTTTAAAAGGCTCAGAGAATCTTAACTGCAGCAAAGTCTTCTTCTGAAAATAACTTGAGATTCATTGGGAAAATACCAGTTACTCTAAATCTAGATTTTTGCTTGGTAATGGATGTTATATGGTTAGTTTTGTCGTATATTTCTTTTGTAGATTGAAAATTAAATGCAAACAGCTTTAAAAACTTTTCGTATGGATTAAACTTGTTATTCTATAAGTTGCATAGCTTCTTCCACCCCAATAGAAGACCAAGCAGCTTTATTGGTAACTAATAAACATCTTATTATATTTAATTTACTTTATAGAGACTGACTGCTTGCGGGCAATAGGGCTTATTACCTACAACTACCCCTTATTATATAAAAAGTGAAATTAAAATCGACATTAAAATTGTATATCACTATTCTTAGTGTCTAACATAGTACATATAAAAGTCTTATTTAGATACGTTGTTGAATTCGACACTCAGCGTTTATTTTAGTTTGACGAAAGTTTACATTAGTGGAGCGCAAAAACAAAACACGACTGTTACTTCGAAGCACGTGTTTGTTGCTAGCCAGAGTGGTTTGTTCCAATAGCAGCGAGTACAGAGCGTGGCGGAGAGAGCGTTTACACTACTATAAGTTGACTACTTTTGTAGATATGTAGGTGATCCCCATTAACCGCTGACTCCTATTACCCACTCTTCCCCTAAAGTTTACTCGAGATAAGTCATAGACCGTCTCTTAAAAACAAGTAAAGTGATAAAACATTAGTTAGACTTAATCATGACTTGGCTGGCTTTTGCTAATATTTTTCTTGATGTCGACAATGCACCAACCACTCAATTTAACTTGTTCTTCCAATACTTAAACTGAAACTTGTTAAGAATAAGCAACTTACAGTACAAGAATGGATGTGACAAAAATGACATCAGTCGCTGTGTAAATATAAATGTCCTTTCACTAAACTCATTTACATAAGTGTTTCGTGAACAGTCATACAGACATTTGGATAAAAAAATTAGAGATAACATTGCATCTTAAAAAAATATAAAATGGGCAGTGCTTGCGTTACCAGGTAGGCACAGATTATATATTGTGTTTTTTTATCTTACACAACGGGTTCATTTACCTGCATACATCTGTGAACATATACTAACACTTCAGGTGTTATTGGGTATGTACAATTGGCCAACCGGGGTGGTGTGAGGGGTTGAAGATCATTATTACAACATTAGAGTCAGTATTAGTCTATTTTTTTAATGTTATTGTATGTCGAAATTATTCTATCAATTAATTAAGTGTAAATGCGGAATCGAATCTAGGACGGCACGTATTCAAGCTCTAGAAAACTTTACAAGACAAAATAAAACTACATATTTTCGTTATATAATTAGCAGATATTAATAATATCTTTACAATCTGCTGCCATAAAATAAGATGCTAAATAACAGTTAAGAATTCAATTTATTTATTGAATACAATGCTTATTTAGAAATATAAATTTAGAATTTACTGAAGAAAAAAAATATATTTGTATTGTTATTTTTATCATAATTACATTCGGACCTATTATTGTAGTTATTAAATTTTATTAAAATAACACTTTTATAAAACGACCATTCATAAATTTGAATTTTATTTTAATTTCACCATTCTCGCTAAATTGTAATAACAAAATATGATCGACAGAATATACCAGGGATTTACTCGTCAATAAAGCTCACATTTGTGTCGCTGGAATATACATTTGCTTACCTACGAGTCTGGTTTCGGGCGCGGTAAATACAAAATCGAAACATTAAACATATTTGAACGGCACACAGCAATTAAGCGAAACATATTCATAGCTCATAATAGCTTACGAACAACTCGACAGGTTTCACACAAATTGCATTTTCTATGCAGAGAATTAGTCTTGCAGTATTATATTATAGATGAGATATAGAAAACATAAAATATTAACTAGACATAAATTATTTTTGATTCTTTTGGTAATTTTATAAAACCTTGTTACTCATTGAAGTACGCATCGAGATCGATCTTTAAGAGTTATTTGAACACCCTTGTTTTTGTAATTGCAATTATGTGTTTCTATAGATTCTACAATTATATCACTCTTTACTTAAAGTTGGCAATCGTGTAAAATATCATCACCCTTTATTGCCTTCCAGTATACGCAGTCTTTCAATTTTCAAATGGATGCTTTGGCATCCAAATACAAAATGAAATCAAGATCATGATCAATTACATTTTCCGACTTATTAACTACGCTAACTGCGGATGCAAAAATTGTGACAAAACATATTTTCCCGAATTATTGCAATTTCCAAACAGTTATTTCGTGTTTATTTTTATTGATTGATTTTGTTATATAATATTGACATTAGTGACTATAGAAAAACAATTTCCTTCTTCTGATAGCGATACTGAAGTCGTTTCAGCACCGAACTGGATTTTTCTAACGAGTGAAATTATGAAGTTGTTCTGTTATGTAAATGTCGAAATACCGAAGGTTCTGTCGCTTGGTGAAATGACAAACGTCGTAACACACGTTAGTATTTCAATTGTGCATATTAGTTTAACGCAAGGAAAACGAACACGCATACGGAAATTCCCGAGAACTTAATAAATAGTAATTTTAATTATATTTTTCACGGTCATTTAGAGCAGCCTCTATCTATCTCCCAATACCCCTTTATTTTTTATTCCCCTTTGCAGTGAAAAAATTGCCCAGAATCATCTATTGAAGACAAATTTGTATTATATTTCTTGAGAGGTAGAGAAAAATCGGATTAGATGATTCGTCACCAGATCTGAATTCAATATATATATATATATCTACTCAATATCACATAGATCACCTCGCCTAAATTAAATTTAAATTAGGTTCGGTTATTTCATTGGTCTTACACTACCAATGTCTCAATTTACAAATCTCACTTGTATCGACGTGTAAAAAATACAGCTTCTATAAAAATGCCATATTTTTTCACATTCCGTTATTCTGTAATGTAGAATATTTTTATTTGTTTTAATTTAATTAGTACCGTTCATTCCAAATTCATTAATCAAATCAATGGTAAATCAAACAATAAACAGTACTAAGCAAATCTATAAATATTATTCTGAATTTATTTAACATTCAATAATTACTTTTTATAAATTTACGAAGTTTCATATTTTTTTTAATAGGGAATCAGATAAAGAGTATAACAGAAAGTAACCTTTGTTTATTTTGCAGGTGAGTGGTTAATGGAAAAAAAAGTGGCATGGGATGCGCGTGCGTCGGCCATTGCGAGGAGTCTGTGCTGTGCGTAACATTCGTCAGTGACCAATGTTTCGTCAGTCGTTCCGCCGCACCCGACGCGAATGGTTGTTTGTGCTATACATTTTATTTCGTACGTTAAGACGAACGCAAACACGAAATGAGCACCGGCAAAAGAAAACTATCATTTTTGGGCTTCTCGCCCCAGGTAAGTTAAATTTACTATAAGAATATGTGTGGTTTTAAAAATTAAGATTTAGTTGTTCAATAAGGTGATTTTGTGTCGATAGAAATTAGTCGATTCACTATCGATCAGTCGATTTTACTTTCTTATGCTTTTTTGTTTTTAATATTACCATCTTCACATAGTGTTTTAAGAATTTAGCTAGATACATATTTATATCTAATTTTATAATAATTCCATTGTTTTCGAGATCTTTGTTTCATTTATCATTGTCATTTGAAAAGTAATATTATTTTAGAATGAATCCATCAAAATTTTAAAATAACATTCAGCTTTTAAGAGAACTGTTATACGTAATTACCATATATACTTAATAATGTTTACGTAACACTAGTGTAACAATAATAACAATAGGAGTGTTAAAGGGCATTTAATAACGTTTGAATAGCGTTTGGACGGTACATGTTAAAATGTAACGTATTATTAACGGACTTATATTTACGTAAGTAATTTAAAATTTTGGTGTCGTAGTTACATCGAATGCGTTTTGCACATTTTTTTTGTGATGAAATTACAGCCACATTTTACTGACTAATGATGCAGTATAACTAACGCGTGTGCGCCGATCAGTCAGCTGTTAGCTGCATATAATGTTCTGACCTTGATATGTGGTTATTGTTTTAATATGGTGTATATGAGTAGTGGTTTAGTCCGTATCAAAATTTGTGGCATGAATGGCCCAACTCGACTGGTGAAATACTACGACCTCACAGAAGGTGACTGAGGTGGTGGAGGCTAAGTTTTAGTTCTTTTCCCCTTCCCACCCTTTCCTAATGAGGAAGAGATGAGAAGGGGAAGAGGATTCCTGAGAAGGGGTGGTGTCAAGCAGGCAGCCGGCCGTAATAACTAACCAAATCCAGTCACATTATGGACTACAGTAGTCATAGAGATTTGAAGGAATAGCTGATACTGTGCCGACCCTACGTAGGTAGGAAAAGGTCAGGGAGATGATGTATATGTATGAAAAGATGTGGTCGAGCCTATTGTATAAACTGACAATATAAAAACGTGCAGTTTTTTGCATAAGTACAATTTACTAATGAGAAAATATTTAAATTTTTTCCTTATTTTAACTTTAATAATTTGTGAAAAAAAATATATTTACGTTTTTATTGTCCTTCTACTAAAAAGAGTATTGACGGGTGGGTTAATTATTTTGTGTTATTTTTACTGAACAAAAATGTCACTGGAAAATGTAATATTAACCCTCGCCCATTCAAATAAGTGTATCTGTTATGAAATAGTTAAGTACGTTTAATGCATTTGGGAAAGCTTTCTCTTAATACAGAATTTATTATACGGGAAATATTTTTGTTTAACAGTAATGGTGAAAATGTTTTTATTAACATTACCCGCGAAATGTTATAATTACTTGTAATGTTAGACGTGCAATTTTTTATATTTTATTTCGGCTGTCTTGGAATCGGCTCTGAAGATCTTCTTCATATTTTTTTTAGATGATGTTTTTTTAAGTTATCTCAAAAATAATTTTTTTTACAAAAAAATAAAAAAACTGTTCATTGGATTCCCATTTTTTTATGGTTCTTAACCATTGTTGTTTATGGATGATTACCTATTAGTATTCTACGAATCAAACTTAATGACGGCTATTGTACGAATCGATGCGCAGAACACAATTTTAAGTATCAGCAAGATGCTAAGGGGCGCGGCGGCGGGGCCCCGCTTTCCTGCACCTGCAGTTGCCTCATAGGTGGTACATTCCTGTCTATGTACAATCGAGCACAAAAATTTGGTTAGCTTCTTTTATTATTCATTAAGTTTTTATTTAATATTTTCAGTTAATTTTCTACTTGTATTGCCTCGTTATTTTTGTATGTTTGTTATTTTCATTAAGCTTTAGAATTTTGAATATTTGTTTACGAAGTTCTTCCCAAAATATTCGTCCGTAAAATATTCTACGTAAAAAGTCAAAAAAATTTTGTTGTAAGTTAAACAGTTCAAAAGGAGAATGAGGAAGGTATCTTAGTTCCTCCGAAGGGATCCATTGACAGTATTTTTTTTAATTGTATCAATACCTCAGGAACAGTAGTTTTATATATAGAGCCGTGCTCACAATGTGATATAAAACAAATACCTAAAATTGTGCGCGACTCGAGTTGTACGATATTCGGAGCCGTCATTAAGTTTGATTCGTAGAATACCAGTAGGTTATCATCCATCAACAACAATGGATAAGAATCATAAGAATTGGTAATCCAATAACTAGTTTTTTTTTTTTTTTTTGTAAAACAATAGTACTTTTTATAAACTTACCTGTACAGATAAATTAAAAAAGTCCCTCCTGTTTGCCGCCTTCATAAAGTTTCCAATAATAGACGGAGATTAACGAGGAAGGTGTACGATAATTTATTAAGCTTATCCATAAATTAGCTGCAACATTATGACTTTGGTTTTTGAAAAAGTCTGTACGTGATGATATGTGTGAAGAAAAAACCGGAGCGGGTCTCTAGTAGGCTATAACTGGACATGTGTTGCAATCAGAAGCGGCGTAAGGTGGAGGCTCGACGGGGTAACACAATCACCAAGGTTTACACTACCTGCACTGATCTTAAAATAGATAATTTTTTATGGCATCATACGTCGCCATTGGCACTTAAATTTTACTTAAAGTAAAAAAAAAATCCAAATAATATCAAAGCATAGTGCAAAATTTTTCATTAAAAACGAGAAATACGTTTTAATCATATAGATATAGATTTTTGGTCCAGAAACCCTTTCGACCGTTTTCAGAACATCACACCAAAGTTTCATCACAATCTGATCAATGGTTTGGGAATTTATAGATGACAAACATTGATTTTAATTATATAGATTTTGTAAAATGTGTAAAATATAACAAATCTACAAAAAGTCAAGCAAGTTAAAATATTGAACTCTGATGGAGTTGTGATTGCAAGCGACGTAGTTGTGGCTGTTTTAAATGTTAATTTGCAAACCAGACCTAAATAATAAAAGTTATGTAACAATATAAACTCTAAGTTACGCATTTATGGTTTTTGTAAGTCATAAGAACGTAGTCGCTGTCGTTTGCAAGTCAATATAAAAAGTTAATAAATATATTATTGATGAAGCAACCGTTCCGTGCGTCTCTATTTCCGAACTGTGCTAATCAAAAGCAATCAATATCCATGTTTGGTATGTAGTGATACTTCAAGATACGCATATTACACTGACCCCCATCTTCAATTGGAAGATCGTATAAAGCAATTTATAAATGATGATATGATAAATATTTAGTACTAACATTAAATTAAACTTCGTACAGACAGATATTTTTTTTTAAAATAAAAAACAACGTTTCTCACATCTTCGAAGTCCGTCGCTCGTTTCTGAAATCGCCGCTTTTTGAACTGAACCCTTACCAGTTTATTAAGAATTTGTTTTTCATTACTTTTTATTCAATTCAAAATATATGTCAAATATTTATTTTCTTTAAGGGTTTCGTTAACTCCCATTGTTTTGCTTGGGTACAATACAAATTCATAGCAATAAATTATATTTTGTAGAATCTGTCATATCTTAGTTTTTGTAACACTTGCGACACGCATTTCAGAATAAAAATGTTGTATAATGTCTTATATAGCCAGTATAATGTCTGTTAAACTGATATTTATAAAAATATTTATAAAAAAAGTAACTAATTATTTTAGGCTTGTTATCGTTCACAATCATGCACACGATATTTCCATAGGAGTCCATAGAGAATTACTACATTCATTATTATTTAAGAAGATTAAGAATACAGTCTACGATAATATCAAATTAACAATTTAAATTTAAAATAAAATATAAACGATTGAATGACAAACGATGTTTTACATTTGTCAAGAATATGACGCAAAATATTTCAATAAACAATATTTTTCCATTGTGAGTTAGTTTTCGTTTCGTATTTTTCAATTCGAATAACTGTTTTCAAGCTTCTGAAGTCTACTACAATGATAAATTGAATCACTGAGTCAACAGCGTTGTAAGTACTACATATATGTGTATAAATTTTACTTATGAGGTAAATATTAGTTGTTGTTTGGTACGCGGAACGGCGAATCATTTTAGAAATGTTTGTCTTGTGCTGTGTCATTTTTCTATGCCGGAGTTTCCTTATCTATGCTAGACGTCTGCCTTGAAGGATTTTATTGTCAAAATTCTGTTAGTTTAAACTGTTTACAAAAAAACATTTCATAATCGGAAGCGTAAAAACGCATTGATGGACAATTCCTTGTTATGATAAGAGAGTTAGTGGTTTGTTTTTTTTACATATCAGATAAGGTTTTCTTATCGGTTAATCTATTTGTTGTACCGTAATGCGTTTGTCGTCTTCATAAGTGACACAATGAAACTCCTTCGAACTCGTGGCATAATAGTTACAATACTTGTTTTTGCGATATGAAACATGAATTGGTTTCTTTGCCAAATTAAAAAGTATTTTACTTGCATTTATTAGCTTGACCTGAATGTATATATATATGTATAAAATAAGAGTATTTTCATATTTATTAAAGGTCGAGTACAAAACTAATAATTTTGTACCAATATTCTAGATTAATCGGGGTAAAATTGAAGCAAGACCAATTTTTTTATTGTATCATTATCATTTGACACTATCCCTGGGTCCGTCAATGATGGGCAGATAATGTTTAAGCTTAAAGCAAAACTAATTACGCAACAAAGATATCGTATGAAATACTCTCGCAGAGAACATAATAATAATCCGAATCCCATGTCCCCGATGGAAGTGTTTGTGCATATGACATTTAATATGATGCATCTAGATCTTAGTCTACTGGTGTTTAGTCTCCCTATTAACTTGATTACTCCTGACAAGATCGGGTGTACGGATATATCAAGTGACCGGGTGGGGCCAGCCCATTATACATCCGTTGCAGTCTGCCGACATTTCCCGACATTTCGCTATCAACGTACTCTTACCTTTAGCCGCTCCAAACTAAATTTCATCTTAATTATCACGTGCAACAAAATAATTTTTACCTTAATGCTGTTTTTGACAAATTATGTGACTAATTTAGCCGTCAAGTACAACACTCTATTCAAATGTTAACCGGATTTGTTATCGTGTTTGAGTTGTAAAGATTGAAAAGAAACACCAATTCGACTCGTACAATCTATCTTTACATTATTCACATGAATTTCAATGAGAAGCTAAGATTAGATAATGAAATGTCGTTAGTAAATAAAATTGGTTCTTTTTTCTTTAAATTAAATATTTTTCTTTTTTTACCTCCCTTGAATTCCGCCCCTTAGAGGCTATTTGCAAAGCTTTGTATGCAGCTACATTTATTAGATTTGAAGCGTTTCAAATTGAACGAATGTGAAACGAACGAACTCAAATTCTAATAGCGCTCTTTACACAGGTGTACCATCGCTGCGTGACATCCAGGCGAAGTATCATACATATTGTAGATAAGAAGTTCACTGAGACTTCCTTTATATTTTGATAATAGTTTGAAATGCGTTCAAATATTATTTAACAATCACTTCTTTGAATGGGGTCCGCAATATGTTAAAATATAAAATACACGTTTTACAAAATCGATCGAAAGGATAAATCATTCTGATTGATGAAAAATAAAATCTTATTTAGAAGATTTTATTTTTAAAAATTACATTGAATTTCATCATATCGTATCATAATGTAATAGACGTTTATTTCCCGAAAATCATTAGCCATGACGTTAATAATTTTAACAAATTATTATTATTAATATATATTAGCATTTGAACAATTAGCTAAGTTTAACAGTTTTTTTTTAAACTTAGCTAATTTTTCAAACGCTCAAAAGTGAAGTGTGCATTTTACTAACTATACATTACTTTATTAACACACACACATATATATATA
>DWLR01003522.1:0-13394 GCA_018246295.1 Papilio alexanor hazarajatica
TTTGTCTTGGGTGGGAATCAAACCCACGACCTGCGGCGCGACAGGCAAGTGTCTTGCCACTGCGCCAACCGGTCAGTAGTATTATTCTACAATACTCTATAATTTAATTTCTATTATCTATTGGAGTTGCGACCGGCCGTCCTGCACAACCAGATTTAAAGCGTTCTTGTGATTCAAGAAAATTCCCTAAGTCGTATCGAATCAAAAATACTACAATAAACTTAGTTTCCCTGCAACCATTAGACAAATTAAGGCTATCTTTTAATTTATCCAGATTAGCATATAGTAGTTAAAACAAATATCTTATCGGTTCTATACATGAACACATTGCACACACGCACGCACGCACGATAAGGATAGACTTTGAATGGCGCGGCAATCATGATGAAAAGAGAAGCGTATTAATTAACAGATTGTTTAAAAGCTTGCATAACAAGCACTCTCCTGATTACCATTCGACATTAAATCAAATAATTCGAGTGATTTCAGAGAGTGATTTGTCTTTAGTGTGTTGATGTATAATGTATTCAAATTTGAAAAAAAAAATTATTTATGTGATTTAGATTTCCAAAAAACTTGGTTTTGAAAAAGGTATGCGCCAGTGTTATACGGACGAACTAATTGAATGCCAACCAATTGAATAAATATTGTTTTAGTACGTATGCGTATTTCAAATCTATACACTTATACTCTATCTTTTCTTGACGTCATTCACGTGAAACTATGGTCTAGACAAAATAATTTTATCCTTTTTTACTTAAAGAAGATCTTTTAAGTGTAAAGGAGATCGCAATGTATTTAATATGCAGTTAATGCGGTGACATAAACCACAGATAAATTTCAATGTTTAAAATGTTTATGGTTTAGGAAGTGACTTTTAATTAAAAGTACTTTGTTCTCAATAAAGGGAAAGAATTACATTTAAATTTATTCTATTTTTAATGGCTTTATATTAATAACCAAGTTACAACTCTCACTTATATTGTATGAATTTATTCCTACAGATTTGGAAAAATAAAATAGTCGGTCGTGTACACATAACAATATATATTTAAAGAAATTCCTCTTAAAATTGATTTTTTCAATTAGACAATACATTTATTTATAAGTGTATCTAATACTCGTTCAAAAATTTTTGCACGAAATTTTGACATAAATATCTTTATAAAATCAATGCACGTCCGTACACAGATAATTTATAAACTGCTTAAAGGTTTTTTTTATTACTGATATTTAATTGTTTATCTGTGACTTTAGCTCCACTTCGCCAGGGAAGCCCATCCGTGTTTTGATTTCAAGTGTCTTATTTTCTTTAATTTTTAAGACTTTTGATATAATAACTCGCTTTATTTTCCATTATTTGAATATGACTTGGGGTTTTGTAACGTGTGGTCCAAATGAGGCACTTGTTGTTTCAGGTAAGTCTTAAAAGACCGCCTAAAAATAATTTGTTATGATGGGCATTTAGTTATTAAAATATCTTTGTTATTGAAAAAAAAATGTTTATGATATAAATGGTCTCTTAATCATGTTTACGACATTTTTCGTAGCGAATAATGCTTGGGCGAATTTATTTAAATGCCTAGTAAGTTGATATCCTGTGCTGTGCCTACATTCAATATTCAACGTAATGCTATCATAAATATTTTTAATAATTTAATAAATTTCGCTTATATTATGATCTTACAATTTTTCTTAATAAAAACTGAGTAAAGTGAAATATTTAATAATTTTTTTCTCGTTTACTGACTATGCTAGGTTTAATGTGAACAAGACAAATGCAAGTGAACTAGCTGCCATAAAATAAGCAATATCAAAAATATTATTTAGTCATACATACATCACAATTGTATCAATAATATTGATTTAAACGATAGTGCAATTTGCCTATGTTATACTATTATTTATACGGTAGAAGTAATATATTTTAAAATAAAGTTTATTTATAGACCTATAATGTTTAATCCCTTAGGATCTTGGCATCTATCTATTTTTTGTTAATGTATTAAATAAAGAACAAAGATGTGAATATTATTATTTGATGATGTAATAGAAATTAATATGATTGAATACTGTTATAGTTTAGTTTAAAAGCTGGAATATACCATAAAGTGCATAAAAATCAATAGAATGATTTTAGGAAACAGTATGTTTTATTGCTTAATAAAAGGTCACATTCTAATAATTATTTGTTTATATATGTGTGTCTACAAAACCACTGTGTATTGATGGTCATGTTTGTCTTCAATTGTGTTTAATTAAAAAAATATGTGAGAGCTAATTTTTTCAATAGGATGCTGCTACTCGAAACCACTCCTTGTGCCCGGTGGGCGTGCTTTTGTTTGGCCAGCTATACAGCGTGTTCAAAAAATATCCCTCAATACAATGACACTTCAAGTGGAGTCACCAACTGTCTACACCAGTCAAGGTGTACCAATTTCAGTCACTGGAATTGCCCAGGTATCAACTTCATAAGTTTTTTGGTCATTTATTTCAACTTACTTCTATTTACATGTATGCTGATAATTTTGTTGCTTCTGAATTTTGTAAGATGTAAAATGATATGGCTTAAGATATTATTGGGTGATAATGTGGTAAAGCCAAAATCAACTTGCCCTAAAAATTGTTTTTGTGTATCTAGCTGAAGGATATCAAGTGAGAACCTCCAATTAAGAGGGAAGCTCCAATAGTAACCCTTTTGAAAGTTTTTGTTCTTAAACAATAAGGATTTAACCATGCACAGAGAGAATTATTGTAGTGTGTTATATGGCAAACATTTTATATATGTTCTTATCTTAAACTAAAATAAACATATTAAAAATATAAGATCATAAACATAATATTACTTTGCATGAAGACTCTTATATGTTATGTCTGCATACTAACACTAATATTTAATTAAATATGTTATGTTTTATAGGCTGTTGCCACTATTAATTATTGATAAATCTATTGAATTTTTTTTTAATTTAATTTCAGGTGAAGATTCAAGGTCAGAATGCTGAAATGTTGCTCTCCGCATGTGAGCAGTTCCTTGGCAAATCTGAGCAAGAGATCCAACATATATCCCTCGTAACCCTCGAAGGTCATCAGCGTGCTATCATGGGATCTATGACAGTGGAAGAAATCTACAAAGACAGAAAGATATTCTCCAAAAAGGTGATTTTAGTTTTAAATTTTTATGCATTAGTAAAACCATGTTTTACACGACCACCAATACCCATAATTGATGGTTGTAAGATAAAGGAGAATGTTGATAAGAAAAAGGAGCAGAGGAAAGACTTAATTAGAGTTTTTTTTTTAAATAGTTTCTTGTATTCTTTCTAGGTAAAGATTTAATTTATTTATATATTAATTAAAAAATAAAAATATTTTATGAAGATAAAAGTATTAAGTGTAAATGTTTTATTAAAATTTCAATGTTATTTACCATCTAAAATTATTTATTATGTAAGTGTTTTCGGTTTCTTATTTTATTGTAGACAGTATAAATAAATTATTTTGATGCACTATCTATTGATTACAGGCTAAACTTCTTGAGAATACATTAGGCTTACTGCCAAGATTCATTCTGCATTGTTCAGTTCTTAATAAATTTAATCTGTTGATAAATTGCTCTACCTAAACTTTGTATATTGGTAATATATCTTCAACCAAATTTATTCTAATGTGTGAAAAAAGAGATATTTTAATAGTTAAAAATTCATAGAAATATACATCGTTAATGATACATTGTGACTATTTTTGTAGTAATGTATAGATAGAGTAACAATATACATTCTTAATAATTGTGTTATTTGTTCTACGTACATTGCATAAACATTAAAGTGCAATGCTATCCTGCTATTAATAAAAATAATGATGTATTTCAAGAATACATTGCCAATTTTAATTCCTCCTTTTTAAGTTTAGTGTTAAAACTAGCTCATTAATTTTCTCTCTTTATTTTTATTCTAATCCAATATCTCAAGTTGCCCGAGTATGCTGTTTAGCTTATTTACTTAATTATTTAAATATTTATGGGTTTTGTGGTCATACAGCCATTATAAATGCTATTACAGCTTGTAGATGTGTGAAAATGCTATTATAAATTGTATTTTAAATATTAATTGTAAATAGAGGAATCTATTTTTAGGTCTTTGAAGTGGCATCCAGCGACCTTATCAACATGGGCATTACAGTGGTATCTTATACACTAAAAGATATCAGGGATGAGGAGGTAAAAATGTTTTTTTTAACACAATGTTGTGAAATATAGTTTCATCTAAAGTGCTGTTTTATATATGTAAGATGTAACTTGTATGACAGTTGTAGCCATCATTTGTATTGGTTTATTAAAACTATTAATAATTTAGTATTAATTATGTCCTTACTTATGTACATAGACTATTCTTTATTCAACTTTGCACTATGTAATATATCTTTTGTGGCCAGATCTTAGAATTGACTATTTTATGATGCGACAGACTATATAATAAAAGGAAAATATCAACAGCATTTGACGATATGAAATGCTAAATGTACAGCTACTTCATGATATGGTCAAACATAACAATAATATCATAAAATAGTGATATGACCTGTTAGCGGCATTTATCTTGGTTATTTTTGTGCTGCATCATAGCAATGCATAATTATTCCAATAAAAAAGCTAACGGTAATGTGCCAATGAACGGCGCCGAAAAGTCATGGAATGGTGGCCATGTCGGCGACGTCGCAGAGTATCCCTCAAGATAGACCAACGATCTGGTCAAGGATGCGGGAGTGCACTGGATGAGGGCAGCGGAGGACCGATATTTGTGGCAATCGATGTGGAGGCCTACGTCCAGCGGTGGACGCCCTTAGAGTGAGAATTGATGATTATCATGAAATATAATACTTTCATGAAATGGTCAGTCCCATCATGAAATTATCAATTACTTAGATTTGGCCCAATTCCTTAGAATTCCTTGGCCAGATCTTAATCTGACCAAGACAAATATATCATAACCCTAATATATTATTATTTTTAATGGTGGCTACTGCTCTTTATGATCATATTTCACATATTTCAGTAGACTTATTTTCTTTTGACATGGCCTCAGGGAGCAAAGGTATGTCACTTTCAAAGACTTGGTGTGTAAATTGATATGCCTTGATGTTACAATGTTTAGTAGACATTAGTTTTAGTAGACAGACATTTTACAAACAAACCTAGTTATTGTGCATTTTAAAAAATAGAAACATATCCATTTAATTATATGTTCTAATGCGCAAGTCATTAGCTGAAGTTGGTTGTATTATGTGATAATATGAGAGGAACATAATATATTTTTAGTTGTAAGTGTATCATAACATGAATCATCAGTTTAAACAATAGAAGCTACTCAATATAAATTAATTTTCATTCCTTTCATTAAATAACTCAAAGTATTCTTATAAAATTATACTATTTTATTTTATTATTTATGTTTGTCTTTTACAACTGTTAGCATAATAAAGTTATTCTTAGTTTAGTTAATTCAAACATAAAACAGTATCTAAATGGTATCAATACCAAAACAATGACTAACGCGTCAATGTATATATATATATATATATATACTTTGTTACGTAGGTCATTAATCTTAGTAAGATATAAAATCCCCCGCAGCATTTCATTGATATGTTATTGGTATCCATAATATTTTTTTTCTGTAAGAAATACCTACATATATAAAGTATGAATTTATGTCTCACTATTAACAAATGACATTGAGGTCGAAATAGGTCGCGTTGTCAACTCCCCGCGTCGTTTAACGCTTAATTGGGAGTTACGTCATAATGCCTATATGTGCTTCGCCACATCTCAGACACTTTAAGGACACAAATTAATGTATGAGCAGGTCTTCACAATTCTTTTTCAGTTGTGGGCATAAATAGAATACAAATTTTAAAGCTCAACATCTCAGAGCTTCTATGTCATGCATCGATGTGCTTTATGGCATCTTGCCATAAGTAATTTAAAAAATAAATGTATCATCATTAAACTTTTTTTATTGACAAAGCCTGCTTAAGATTGCTGTTGGCTTTTGGTTCTGACTTCATTTCATAAACCTACAAGCTTCACTCTTGTTTATTTTTAACCTGTATTTATGTCAGTAATCTTCAATCTATTAAATTTGCGACCTTCATTGCATTCACCACAGAGGTTTAAACAATTTTAACAAGTGCTTTATTAAAAAAAAAATCTATAACTTTGACTTCACTCTTTTTTATTCCAATCTTACATTTTACAAACAAACCTCAGACAACATTCACCTATAAAAAGGATGTGTGACATATTAGCACAGTTTGATAGCTCAAATAACTTTTTTTTAATAAGAAATATAAATTAAAGAATAGGTAGTTAGTATAAATAAACCAATATCCTTTTCCTTCAAGGTAATCTAGAAATGTGTGATGATATCAATCGTACCTTACAGAATTGTTACCATTTATACTGCAAACTAATAATGTTTAGATTCTGATCTTATGTTTAAAAATTCTTTTATTTTAAAGAAATTCTTAAATGTATCAAAAAATTAGGAAGCACTCTGCATGGATTTTTAATCTGTGAACTTGCACACATGTTTGACTTCATTACACAACTCTAATATTTTTCATTTGAATCCTGTAGTATCTAAAGAATCGGAAGATTAAAATTAAAGAAAAGAAATAGAAAGTTAAAAATTAATGGTTGTTAACAAACAACAAAAAAACATGTAGAAAAACTCAGTTTGTAATAATTTTATTTTATTGTTATATGTTCTATTATAATACACTCAAAAACAAACAATATTCAATGAAAAATATTACGAGTGTGCTTACAAAAAAAATATTCATATGTAAGTTGGATTACAAATAGTGAATTTACTCAGGGTTACTTAAAAGCGCTGGGTATGGCCAGAACTGCGGAGGTAAAACGAGACGCTCGCATCGGCGAAGCGGAAGCTCAAGCAGAAGCTAAGATAAAAGAAGCAATAGCGGAAGAACAGCGGATGGCGGCCCGTTTCCTCAACGATACCGAAATAGCCAAGGCTCAACGTGATTTCGAGCTGAAGAAAGCTGCTTACGATGTTGAAGTGCAAACTAAAAAGGTATTCTAATAATGCCTTTATAATTTTATTAAATTTTAACAGTAGAATCGGCAATAACATCTGTTGCACTGCAGGGCCGGCTCGATTGGTGAAATACTACACTGATGACACAGACTGATGAGTGCGGTGCGAGAAGCCTAATTCCAGTTCTCTTCCCCCTCCCATCCTTTTCTAAACAGTATATGATAGGAAGAAGAGAGATTAAACGGGGGATGGATAGTAAAAGGAAATATCCTTTTTTTCTGTCTATCCTCTCCTCTGTCCATCAAAGTAAGCATCTGTAAATTGTTTACTTGTTTCGCATAAAATTCTTGCTGAATGCTTCTAGGGATGTCGTACAAATTTTAATATTCGTACAGTTGCACCAACGATGCCCACGTCGGTGTGATAGTAGACTACTACTCCTTTATTATGGACGAAGGAGACAAACAGTCAAGGGATTCGCATGATTTTTAGCAGGACAGTTACTCACAGACATTGTATCCTAAAATAACAAACAGTTGATGTACCCTCTAACATGAAAGTTCTTTCTTGCTATTTTATACAATAGAATAAACAAGCATATTTACTGGCCGCTAGGAAAATACAGAGTTGTTGAATAATGTTTTTTATGGATTTGTATATTTAGTGATGAATATTCAAAACTCTTTTCTTGAAAATCTTAAGTCATGGTGCGAACTCAATTCAAAGGAAAAATGGTCAAAATTTTCGCCAACCTCGTGTAGAAGAATGTTGTTTAATGAAGAAAATGTTTAATTATTTTTTACATTCCATTACCTATATAGGCGGAAGCAGAAATGGCATATGAACTGCAAGCGGCTAAAACAAAACAACGCATCAAGGAGGAACAAATGCAAATAGCGGTAGTGGAACGCTCCCAGGAGATCAATGTGCAAAAATGGGAGGTGCAGAGACGAGAGAAGGAACTTGAGGCAACTGTGCGCAGGTTGGTTTATATTCCATCACATATTATATATTGTCAATGACTTACAACATAGAAACATAGAAAGAACTAAAGAGCTATTTATTTTTTTCTATGTTTCAATTTATGTCATGTTTGTTTACAAAAAAAAAACAACATATAAAATAACAAAATATATCATTTGAACCTAAGATATTTCTTTTCCCTGCTGAAGGGTTTTTTTTTGTTTAATGAGTATTAAGATCTATACTCAGTTTCTTGAAATTAAGAGAGCTGAAAAATTCAATTTAGAAAAAAAAAGTAATTCGTCATAGAAAAAAAAAAAACAAAGTATAAATGCCATATTTGCAGTTACTAATCCAATAAACAATTTGATAACATTGATAGAAACTTTAATAAAATACTGAAGAGATATTTAAATTTTTGTAGTACTGATTTTTATTATAAATTTTTCAAAGACGTCAAGATGTTTTTAGAAGCATTTTTATAATTATAAGTAATTTTATTTGTATATATTATATTATTATTTTTAATTAAATATTTATATCAATGACATAAGAATCGGTTTTTTTTCAAGTTTATGTGATTGACTATGATTTCTAATAATGCAGACTATTGAAAATATCATATAAATTTCGAAATATTGTAAAATTTCTTGTTGTTAATTTAAACCCATATCCTTACAAAGATAGTGTGATTCAATGAGTGAAAAACTAAGAATATGATGTGAAAACAAAAAAGATGTATTAATTAAAATTCAATTTTGAGGTAAGAATAAAGTTTTATTCGTAAATCCATAGATTCAATAATCATATGGAATCATATTGTTTCCAACTCAATTGTATAATTTTACAGGCCAGCGGAGGCGGAAAAGTTTAAACTGGAAAAGTTGGCTGAAGCGCACCGACTGAAGACTGTTCTTGAGGCGGAAGCGGAGGCCGAGGCGGTGAAAGTTCGTGGAGAGGTATATATGCTAACATTCTCTTTAACTATTCGAAATAAATTTAACCTCGAGCTGAGAGATGGCTTACAACAGTTGATATAATGTTGATTTAAAATCTCGTGTTTTGCATTTCTTTTATCATTAGATTGTTAACCCATTCAGTCAGTGTTAGACAGTTAGTTCATTATTAATATTGCTAAGTATATTAATTATCTTAGCAATAGTAATAATTGAAAATGAAATGGATTCACTCCATAAATAAATAACATACGAAAAGGATATCTTATAATTAGCAGTTGGTTGAATGGGCTGGCTAGAACTGGGTATTACCAGAATTTTGTAGAAGATTGGTGTAATGTGTTTTGCGTTGGTGGAAGCTCGAGAGCATTAATCCCTTCATCCTTTCCCACTATTTATTCTTTATTTACATTTCTCCTCTGCCCCAAAGAGAGGCTTTGACTGGTATAGGTAGGTAGTGGAAGCAACTGAATTTCATATAATTTGCTCGATCGTTTGTTTCTTTAAATGAAATATAAACGAAAATTATGGCTTAATAAATAAGTTTCCAGTCATCAACTGTTGTCTTACAACTATAAAATTAAAAGCATTTTCTAATATTAAATACTTTATTATCTTGCTGAATGCATATAATTTTCTTTTATTGTAGGCGGAAGCTTATGCCATTAAGGCGAAGGCAGCGGCGGATGCAGAACAAATGGCGAAGAAGGCTGAGGCATGGAAGGAGTATGGTTCAGCTGCTATGGTCGATATGATGTTGGATACATTACCCAAGGTGCTTTGAAATTTAATTAATATCCATGACTAGTTTCGTGTATTATCCAGATACTTATGAGGTATGTTTTATATTTGTATACAAACATATGTTGTTGAAGTATCTATACTATAATATTTTATTAATTAACACCATTTTCTTCTTGTGTTGATGGTAACTTTTCTTTGTAAGTTAAAGGCTAGCATTTATTTATATAAATGCTTTTTTTATTTTATTTATTTATATAAAAAGATTATTCCTTGTGGTGTTGTAAATACTTAGCTGTGGAACGAGTTTCGGTTGTTGTCTATTTGTATGTACGGTTGTTTTTGGTAATACATATTTAGTACTTGAAACGTGGCGCCATCTGACAGAAGGAAGGGGTACCAGTAAGTCATCATTGTTGACATCACACCAACAGTCGTCACATGTCGAAAGATGGCGCATAAATAACCTACATAAATTATTAATATATTTTAAATAGTATGTGGGAATAATTTCCAACTGCCTTATAAAACAATTAATTTATCTCTTTATAGCATTAGATACTCGACATTTTATTTCTTCATATATTGAATATTACAAAATAACAGATTTGCATTTTCATATTATGCTACCTCTATAATGTATAATGACTACAATTTAATTCTCAATATTATCAAATCTGCGTCGTGATTTGGGAATATTTTGAAATGATTGAAATTTTTTTTCAACCCTTTCGAGGAGTTATATTGGCCAAGCTTGTGTGTACGCTTAGTTTGTTGTATTACTTAAAAGTATTACTGACTGATTGATTTGTCACTGCATATGTAAACCTAGGCTTCAATTATTGTAAGTGGAGGCCTACTTATCGGTTCTTTGACAATATTTATTTTGAAATAAGGTAATTTAAAATAATATAACTATGTATTATAGTTTTAGGCTCACTTTATTATGCCGTGATTAGACCAATTTGAGTTAAATCTATGGTAAATTTCTTTTTTAGAGCCCAACTATAACATAATTGTGTACCATGAGAGAGTACTTTCGTAGACACTTTTTAAGTGCATCGTGTTTCATTCGATTTAAATTAAATTTTAACAGATCATTCTTAAAAATGTTAAATTTCAAATTAGAACTTTCATCAGAAATTTAAACGCCATATATCATTGTGGCGTTCAAAGTTTCTAATGAGGTGAAGCAGAGAAGCTTGAAATAAAGTTAAATATTATTTGCGCTTATTATTGCGTTTTTACTGTTCGTGGATTAAAAAAAAAATGTTACCCAAGCCTCTATTCGCGGCTAAAGATTTGTTTATTCTCGGATCTAATCGGTTTTTATTTTGTCACCTAGGAACGTTTCCCCTATAATCCAATATAAATTACCATTCCTTAGTCACGGTGTCTGTATTTCCGGAATATTTATAGAACATATAGCCCGCAAATAAGGAGATTTTACTGTATGTATATAAAATGTGTCGTTTAGCAAGATTGCCTGTAGTAGTTTCGACCACTAGGGATGTTAAATATATTCAGCTTTTTACGTTCGAAATCCCAATATAAGGAAGTGTTGAATATATAATTTGCTGTGGTGGAATTTCGACAGCGAGATGTTATATTTCGTCTATCAATTTGTACCACTAGCGATGTCATTACCTCTTCGTGTGCAGGTGGCGGCGGAGGTGGCGGCGCCACTGTCGCAGGCGCGCAAGGTGACGATGGTGTCGTGCGGCGGCGGCGAGGTGGGCGCGGCCAAGCTCACCGGCGAGGTGCTCAGCATCGTGCAGTGCATACCGGAACTGGTCAAAGGCGTCACCGGAGTTGACATCTCTAAGGTCAAGGTACCCAACTATATTGTCATCAGTCTACATTGGACCACAGTTGGTTACACGCCTTTCTTAATCACTTCCAAAGTATGCGATCCGCTTCATTTTCCTACAATCACTTACAATTATTTATTATTTATTTATGTTCACTTTTTCACATTTCTTCAATACATGTACAGTCGAGTTCCTTCGTGCTATTCCACTTACAGATAAATTGCTTTGTTCCTTCCGACAAGCTAAACTCCACCTCCTTCTTACGAATGACCAATTAGGAGGCTATCGATGTTTTGACAAAATAAAGTAAAATCTGTGACGTACCTGCACTGGACCCCTGACTATTGTTATCACCGCTGTCTTTGTTTTCCGCCCGGGAAGTTTTACGTTCTCTACAATTCAGACGAAATTATTATTTGCGGATACTCTATTGCTACGCTAGAGCTTATGCCACTTTCCTGTTCAAGCTAGCTTTTCTACGCTTTATGAAATAAATAGTAATTAAGTTCAGCTATCCTTTTCTATTTCTTTTCAATAACGAAGTTACACACTCCTCCATTTGCGAGGTGCCTACAAAAAAAATTTCATACAACATAATTTTGTATTCATACAACATATATTCTTTCACATGATATTGAGCTACTTTGTCAGTTCGTTTTATTATCAACGATTTTAAATACACAATCTAAACGTACGTCGAGCAAAGTACATATTGGGAACAGATACTATGGAGTTGCCATATCCTAATTTAATAAAACACCCAATAAAAAATGTAAATAAAAATTATATCGCATTTCTTATTGCCAGCGATCTAGAGTAATTAATTTAATGCTACGTGTTATTTAAAAGTTCCATTGTTTCTATCGCATAATACATACACAAATGATTCTTAATAATCGAATACTGTTGCGTCACTTGTCGTACACAATCCTCGATACTGTCGTAAATTATTACCGTAAATCATTATAACACGCATGCAATTTAATCATTACCTGTTGTTGATGCATAAAAAACATTTTCACCTCTCATGGCAACGGTTTGCGTTATTAAACACCTACGGTATACGTGATGAATTAAATCAATTTGTCTCGGCTCGTTGGTGGCCGTCTAACATTATGTTTTGATAATATTACACCTTTCTCACGGAAAATGTAAACCGATTTTGTATAATCATATTCGATCACTATATAATTACTATAACATTTATAGATATCTATTTGCAAACGAAAATTGTGTAGACTAATAAACAAAAGATTAAGGATTAAGGTAGTTACGAACTTACAGCGTCTTACATAAGAGGGAAGGTCAAAAAGTTCGCGGAATGGCGAGGTTGGCGTGGGTGAGTTTACTCATCCAGGTAGGCACTAATTGAGTGACTCATTGTTGGTATATATACGAAGTTTCAGCCTAATCGGGTCATTTGCTTTTGAGTTATCAACGAGTAAACAAGCCAGTCGGGAAGAAACTAGCCAGTATGGAGAAAATTACATATTAGAAACAAGAAAAAACACCTCAAACCATTTTTCAAGAGATGTCAGCTGTTTATGGGGACTCCGCTCCTGGGAAAACAATGATTTATAAATGGCACACCCTTCTCAAACAAGGGAGGGACTCCATTGAAGATGACCTGGACGGTCTATTGAGGCTACCACGCCAGAAATAATCGAAAAAGTTGAAAAACTTGTATTGGAAGATGCCCGGCTAAAGAAACAACAGCTTACAGCATTAGTTGGAGTATCAGAAACAACCATTTTAAATATCCTTCATCAACACTTTGGCATGTCCAAAGTCTGTGCAAGATGGGTTCCGAGAATGCTTTCTGCGCATCAAAAACGCGAGCGCGTCGAAAGTTGTCGCGAGTT
>DWLR01003523.1:0-13393 GCA_018246295.1 Papilio alexanor hazarajatica
ATATTATATTATATTATATTATATTATATTATATTATGTCATATCATATCATATATCATATTATATCATATCATATTATATTATATATGCTATATTATATATATATTTAATATATTGTATCCCTTTATTTATCTTTTTTTAACAAAAACAAAAACAACTTTTTGACACATGTTGTCTATTGTCGAAATTGATTTACGCGCAATAAAATAACAAAAAAATTACTAGCTAGGAAAATAAGATATAAAAGCGTGCGAAACCGCGGGAAACACTAGTATATTATAGTTTAAAAAAAAGTTCTGCTTTTATATCTGTGCAATCTCCTATTGATGTAGTAGTAAAATAGGTTGTTCTACATTAATGGCCAGGTCGAAATAGAAAAACATTTTTGTTTATTTTTAACAGTACAAAAAAATGTTTTTTTTTTTGTGAACAAAACAAGTAATATCGCTGCCTTCTTAGAATTCACTTGATGGTAGGTACCTAACGTAGGTTTGAAGTACCTGTTGTTTGATCCCTAGATGAAAGAATCTGTTCTAGGCCGTCAAAGAAGAGGCTTTCTAAGGAAAACTATCACGCAACTACAAAAACATCTCATGTAATATACAACATATATTCAGATGATAATTTTTAAAGACTTATTTATTTGAAGTACCTTAATATTATTATTACATTATTATTATTTATATTAATTTAAAAATGAATACTTCTTGTACTGATTTTTTTTAAAGAAACACACCCAAATAATTCTTTTTTTTTAAGTTTTCCAAAATCAAATAAGTATCAGAAACTAATTTTTAATATATATTTTTTAAAATAAAATAGAAACATACCTTAGGCACAAAGTGCTAGTAGAGTTTAGGTTTACCATCAACTTTTACTCTTTCATTCTATGAGGAAGTGTTCGTTTTTTCTACAAAGTAAATAAAAAGATAATAATATTTATGTATGTTCAACTGTAGCTCTCGTGTCAATTAATGTTTACCTAAACTGCGTGTGCAAGAATTTCGATTCTGTTCTAACTTAAATTACAAAATATTAAATGCTATGTTGGCCATTGTTGTATTTCGGTTAAGCGTATTACGGGTAAAGAAATCAAACTCAAACGCAAGTTTGTGTTACTTATCGTTGTATGCAATTTTTATTACATCTTAACCAGTCTCTATATCTATATGTCACCGTAAGATTGCAAACTTCGTTAACTTCTACTCTCGCTAGTCTTATTATAAATTGTCAGCAAATTGTGAACTGAACGATTCACTGAAAATGTTATTCTAAATAATTAATGTACAATTATAAGAAGGCAAACGAAATTGGAGGTGGAGGAAACGTTCCGTGGTATTAATATATCATACAAATTATCTCCAAAGGGACTGAATTATGTTCTACCCACATCAAAAGCATAACTGAGTTCGTGCGAGTTGTGACATTACGTTTTATATTAAGGATAAATTAGTTAAGGTACTCAAAAGGGATCGCGTGCACCTCGAATAAATGAAAGTTGTCGGGCGTAGAAATAAAAAAGCTTTTGTGTAGATGAACATACAAAAAATATACATTATGAATTGGCCCATGCATAAAGTTAGTCCTCCGTTATATTTATAACATAATTATTTTGACGAAATGGAGATATCGATTACCTATCCTGCATATATCGCCATCTACCTCTACTCTAATAAAACTAACGCTGAGGACATCGTCTGCATCTGCCTTAGCAGATTTAACGTGTACAGTACGCGGCCCTAAATATTGCATATCGATCTCTGAAGGGATTTCGGCTTAGTAGAGTATCTTTGTAACACAAAGCAATAAAAATCACATAGGTCACCAGTCTACACCGTACACACTTGTACTGTTACACACTTATAACAGTACTCTACGAAGCCACAATCACTTTCTAACGGCGGATGTGTAATATTTCTTGCCGTTTATTATACATAGTACTGCCAATAGGAAAGTTTATATTTGGGTTAAGTACATAAGAAGTATGTGTATGTGAAGTAATTGAGTTAAGAATAACGTCGAGATGACATAATATTTCAACATAATTTTGCGGAACACAGAAATTCGTTCATAGCTAAATATTTGTACAAAGAAACAAAGCACAAAAGAAGCAAAATCCATGCATACTCCACAGTCTAATCCTAGAATGCTTTTTTTTTTCTTTAAATGAAAAGCAAGATGCATTTTACAAAGGAGCTGAGAGAAATGAGGGCACGAGAGAGCAGAGGATAGAGGGAGGCAAGTCAACGACTCTTCGAGTGTGCGGTGCGCTGACATCCCGCACAAAGAGCGCGGCTAATTTATGAATCTCTTTAGTTGCAAACAAATACATCATAGACTTTATGCAGGACAACTGTTATTAGATAAAACTCTAACAATGCCTATGCTGATTTTAGTAAATTTTACGATTATAAAGAGATGCGTTATACATTTTTAAAATAGATTTTGAACGAAGAATTAAATGAAAATGTACTTTATCAGATGTTAGGTAAGTAGAAAATAATGACTTGCATTAGAAGTGGGACGTATATATTGGAAGAGGTTTCGATACTAGGTCTCACTCACTCAGTACTCCTAAGTATAGAATCTCATGTGACCAAAGAAACGAGTATCGAGTATTTAGAAGTAATTAATTTTCTATAAGCATTTCGTATTTATTCTAAAAATATTACGTACTGTAGAAGTATTTTGTATTATAGAAGTGTTTTTTTTTTCGTCGTCTTGTAGAACTTGAAGATTCTTACGTTTTGGGTTGCTTGGTTTTTTTTTTAGTCATCCGCCGCGAGACAAAGAAAATTTTCGTCGCCAATATACATAAAATCAATATTCCTAAATACTTCTGGGAACTAGTATTCGTAACACGTATTTGCAAATACTTTCACCCGTAATACTAAGTACGCAATTTACCTAGTATATCCCATCTCTAACTTGCACTCACACATGTACAGTCGGGTTCCTTGTCAGTATCCCACTTTAAAAAAAAATCATTTGAACGTTTCTTACGCCTTGAGACGTTGATGCAAAATGAATAACAAATAGGATGCCACTTTTAAATGTGTTAAAAAGGTCGGTCACTGTTGTAACAATAGAGTATTCAGAAATAATGAATTCGTCTGAATGGCAGAAGTAGTAAAATTTCCAGAGCGGAAAACAAAGACAGTGATGACAACAATATTCAGGGGTACAGTGCAGGTACGCCACAGATTTTATTTTATTTTATCGAAACATCGACAGCACCCTAATTGGTTACTTGTAAGCAGGAAGTATAGTGTAGCTCGTCGCAAGGAACAAGGCAATTTTTCTGTAAGTGGAATACCGCCAAGGAACTCGACTGTAATAAAAATTACTTTTAATTTATGCTAAACGTTAAGGAATTCGTTTCTTGAAACCTTTCAGTATTAATTAAGTTTAAAAATTATATTTAAAACAAAATGCTTTAATTAAGACCCAGCCTTTTATTTATAACTCAATAGAGCATTACCCTTTGTTCTAGGCGAGCCGCAGAATCCGACATGCTGCGACGTGATACTATGTGACATGATTCGACCAATGGGCGCGACACGTCGCGTTGCGGAAGTATTGTATACATTATGCCATAAATACATTTAACGCCTACTTGATATTTTTATCTCGCATCGCATTACGACGTTTAGTATATCGTTCACCTAGGACAATGTATAAGAATATTCCTTCTGTGTATAAACATCCTTTACCTGCTAAAGCAGCAAACTAATCTGTATCGATTTTAAAGTTAGAGAATTGGAGAATGTTAAAACGAGTTTGAGTATCATGCATGCACAAATTAACTTCTCGCTAAAGTTTTAACGGACATGTGACAGATCTCATTTAGTCTCTACAGCGAAGTAAAGTCTGAGAAACTTCATGGTTGGTTTCCCGTTGCCGGAATTTGTGTCGCTTTAGTTATTATGATGACTTTAATTGTAGGTATATTGGTGGATAGTACAAATTTGAATAGAATTGTTAAATTTAAATCGGTAAAACGTAAATGACGAGAAGAAATGTGTCTCTAATTATAGTAAATTAAATCATTTATAAAAAATTACATCTGTGCTTTAGTTACTTATATTTCATGGACTTTATTGTCTCTTCAAGGTATGAAACAAAGTTACTTTTCGAGGTTCTGTTTTTCGGCCAACTCCTACTAAACCACGGAACGGATTTAAAAACCGTGTTAACTGTCATTCAGATAATTTATTCAGGATTGTTTTTATGAATACTTACTACGCTGGCGCAGGAACCCGAAGTGGGTCTTCGCCTGCAACGCAAGAGAGCGCCATCGCCGCCTGTCTCGCACCGTCTCCTGCCAATCAACTGCTGTTTTGTAGATTTTCAAAAATGATAAGTTTGATAGTCTCACAATAACCGTATTTTTAATCTACTGTAATTCGTACATTATTTACGTATATTTTCGAATTCAGTAAGTATTAATCCTTATCCAAAAAAATGTGATAGTAATTTTGATCATTAAATGTAATCATTTTTTAATCATTAAACCGTGCCGAGGCGTTGTCGTGTTCATATAAAAGCCAATCCTAAATATCTGACGGTTGATGTTCATACAGTTTTCACCGAGTGGAATACAATTTATTAAATTAAATAAATTACTACTATGAGGTTAATTATTGAAAAATCTATAGGACAGTACGTGGTATGATAGAAGAAAATGATTTGCCCTTCGTACGAAACCAGGGCGGGTTCGCTAGTTATCAATAAACAAACTTAAGTACTCGCAATAAAAGGCGTTTTTGAATGACGTCAATTGCGTTATTTTCTTCTATACATTACATATTCTATACATTTACAGTTGCACATACACGTATAGACATTGTAGACCCCATATATCTGAAAAGGAAAAAATATGTGAAGTTCATTAAGGCGTTTTAAACGTGGACGGACCTTTTATCACAGAGTAAGTAACAAAAGATATGCGTTCTATTGAAAAAAATAATCTCTGTTCCCCGAATTGATTGATGAGGGTGGAGAAATGACAAAGAGGACCGATATTAATGTTTCCATCGCTATATCTATTAAGATATACGTACTCGTACTTTAAGAAAATCAATGTCCTTCCCGTCGGGTCGGCTTTGGTGGCCGCAAAACTTTCTCTATTACCTTTAAGGTGTTATGTAGCATAATTTCAAATTATATAAGGTATCATTAAATGATACATTACAATGATATGAAATGTAATTAGGACAGTTAATTAGTATTTAAAACAATAATTCCGACACTCCGTACAAAATTATTTCCAACAAAATAACATGTTTTGTACAGATAAGCCGTAAAAATAAACAGAACTAAGCCAACATTTACGTAAAAGCCGCACGCCGCGTCGTTCGGTAACAAGCAGGTAGGAAATCAGCTGCAATCAGTCGAACGCGACGTTTATAGCCCATTAGTTTAATCTAACGACCGAAATAGCCGGAAGTCAGATAATATTTACGTTTGATTCCCTAATTCGTGATATACCTACTTTTTGCATTCCATCCTGGAAAAAAAAATTAGAAAAGTCCGATGACTATATACAATAGACACATGACGATAATCATGTGTCGCTAATAAAATACAAAAACAAAATTACTAATGTTCTTAGTTACTTATTAATTTTCTTTCATTTTTTTATTTTAGCGATAATGAAGATCTAATTGTAGTATCTTATCTAATATCCTTTTATCAGTATATTCATTCCACTGTACCTTAAATGTAGGCAAAGCACCCATCACTGAATATCCATAATATTCCACCAAATCCACCAAAATTGTGTGCTGCACATTTTTTCACAAACATTTTGTGCAAAACTCCAGCATTGCACGTACTAAGTACGTATCACGTTTAGCTTATGTGTCCACCGGCAAGGCTGTGCGTAACTTTTGTGAACGCACAGTGCGATACATTTGTGCACGAACATGTTCACTGAGAACAATTTTCTGTCTTCAGTTGTTAAAATGGACGGACGGGAAAACGTAGTGCTTTGTACTGCAGCTTGTGTTTTAATATGTAGTCTGCTTAAAAAGAAACAAAGAAAGAAACCGCGTTGTTGGGTAAGGCCTTTCCTACAGCAACGAAATGAAGAAACAAATAGATTTGTAGAAGAAGTAAAAATAGATCCACTGAGTGGATTTAAGTTTTAACTGAAGATTTTGAGTTGCTGGTCAATGCTGTTAGTCCTCTTATTGCTAAACAAGATACGAACTATAGAAAATTTGTCCCTGTTTCAATAAGGCTGCAATTGCGTTAAAAATGTTATGCACACATTTTTTAACAAAATTAAATTTTATTAAAAAATGTGCGCGTACAAATAAATGTTTTCGCTCTGATAGCGGTAGCAATAGCAAGACTGAGTGCGCAAACAACAAGTGTGTACGCGTCGACGCGAGTCCACTGGATGCATGTGTGCGTGCAAAAAAGTATACAGTTGTGCGCGACATTTCTAAAATGTTCGCGCACAATTTGTATATGTTTGCCCGAATGAGTCGACCAGCGTGAACATTTGTGTCGCACACAGTGCAGCACAGTGCCGCACAGTTCAGTACACCGGTGGATTCGTACCATTAGGTGAACAGCTTTATTCTAGAGCCCTTTCTTCTATAAATAAATAAAAAACATTTTTAAATTAATTGAAATATATAGCAAGTTCTTGTTTTTGGTTCCGGTTAGTTTTCGGCGTAGTAATTGGAACAACTCCTCATATGAGTTAACAGAAATAGCATTGTAATATATCTCTCACCCATTTACCGGGTCCAAATGTGACAGATTGTCACAGTTTGGGAACCAAACGTAAAATCACCATACACCTATGCATATAACCATTAGGCTAGTTAACATAGTAATACAAATTAACACAAGCAATGTGATATGGCAAAATAAAATTCTTCATTTTCTTGCTTGGTTCCCGAGGGCGTCGTAAGCGTTGTATGTTTTACCACATTACCCACGTTTTGTCGCGTACTCTAGATAAAACGAAGCTTTCATAATACAAGCCGAAATACAGTATAATTAAAGTAATACTTTTTGGATTTTTATTACATGTGTTTATCTTTATTCGAGTGTTAGTTATACTATGATTTCCATATGTATGTGGTACCACAGTCCCGCCTGATGTTAAGCGATGATGTGGTCGAAAGATGGTACGCGCTAATTTAAATATAGTCTATTCACCCTTCTCTTGAAGGTACCCACGTCATTAACACAAATGGAAACACTGACGGCGACAACTTGTTCCAATCTTTTGCCGTGCGCACGATGAACGATGATTCGAACCGCTTCGCTCGGACTCGCGCCACGTCCACTACGAAAGGGTGGAAATCAGCCGTATGTCTAAAGGTCCGGTCCGTAAAGGTATGTGTATTTAGAAAGTAAATATCAAATTAAATTACAGAAATTGACTAAAGAATCGACGAAGATCGGAAAGGAAATGATGTCGCTGTGTTTGTTTCTGTGACAGGAGGCGAGTCTGTAACTCGCCTCCTGTCATTGAAACTAAGTTACATGGATGGAATATGAATATTGAATTCAATCCGTTCAAAACAAGTTATGAATCTTCAACCACATTGATCGTTTCAGTTAAAAGTTTGAACAGCGGGTGTCTGTGTCTTTATCATAAACGCTGTTTGCGTTACGTTTGCTGGATGCATGTGCATCGTAATCAGGCGGAGTACGCAGCCCGTAATGAATACGGCGTAATGTATGTAATTAGGCACCGCTCGCTCTACTGATTGCTTCACAAAGCGTTCATGTTATTCCGCACTGCGTTAAAACTGCTCTCTGATTCACGTTGCCCACTGACGAACGGTGAAACATCACTACACACGAAGAAATATAAAATGATATATAATTTCGCTTTGGTTTTAACTTTAATTAAAAAAAATATATATAACGTACATTTAACATATCACATATTGTAAGTATTTTGTTTATAACGATAACCGGCTGGTGAGACAGTTGTCTTACAAATCTAGAGAAACATCTTCGGCAGTGTATTTTATGATTGTAAATTTCTGTGACAAAGGACATTATGTGTTTCTTACACATCTAATAATTTAGGGTTCATCTGTAAGGAATACATAAATATCTTGACAGCCAAACTGTGACTCCTATTCCGTCGGAATAACATCTAGATAACTGTAGCACTAAATGTAAGGAATAGCACTTTAAATTATCATTTAATTACTCAGTTCTCTGACTTATGGAACTTCGCTTACGTTTACGATATCTCTGTTGTTTATATTTGCGACATGGTGCTTCACGATCTCTCTTCACCTCTGAGTACACACCATGACGAGCGTTTATTCTAAAGTCGAGAGCGCGTCGGAGTCGGGAGCATCAATTACAAATGATGGACGACCAGGCACCAAACACTGCCTACTCATTCATTTTATGTAATGCATTATACATTAGATAAGTAACTAAATACAGAAAAATACAGAGTAAATCTTACGTCCTTTAGCAATATCTAGGTAGATAAAGATGGTAGTCATTACAGGTCTATCGGTCTCAAGTTTTAAACTATCTCTGTGCCTTAATTTATCATAATTGGTTCAGTCAAAACTTATATAAAACGTTACTACTGAGCTAACTCATCTTAGAGACAAATCTTTTTGTATCTTATTCTGATTAAAGGTATTATGTAGCATATCAAATATTAAGTTCCGAACCGTAGTGCTGTACAGTGCAGCATAATTTATGATTCGTGCTGTTGATAGAAAGGCTTTTAGGACTAAGACGATAAATTAGAAGCGAACGGCTTAAGACAGTCGCCACCTGGTGCGACCGCAGGCGCCGCGCCAAAACTCTGATGCATTGTCGTTGCATCTCATCGGATTACTTATAAATATTAGCTAAAGCGACTGCAAATGCTATCCAAATAGTGAAGCTTTTGTTAAAACATTTCATTAAAATGGCTTTAAGTTTGATGGTCCGATTTACAGTCGGATTTCACAATAAGATTCATTTTCTAATTTTAAGAAATAAAGAATAATTCGGAAAAATTTACATTACGACGATAGGCGTAAACGAGGTTGAATGTTATTCTCTTTATTCTGTTCAACCTTGCGTTATAAGAGTAATTTATTTTACCATTGAGACAGACTAGAAAAACATACAATGCTACAGGTTAGTATGTAAATAAAAACTTGTAGCAAAATTGTGAACGTGTACTTGTGGATGGCATTACTTTGACTAAAGTCGGCTTTGTAATTCAAATTCGCTTGCGTGGCGCCTCCCCCCGCTACCAGATAGATGCGGCCTCTATGAATGCTAAACGAGAAACTTTTAGTTTCAGTCCTTACCTTTACCAAAAATAAACTTTTTATTAATACTGTAGTATCAAAGAAATGTAAATGTTACCATTAGGTTTGTTTCTTTTTCTTTTTGTTGCGTGTTGTTAAGTAATAAGCAACATTCTCCCGGCTATCATTCATTCATTCATTTGTCTACGCATACAATACGCAGAAACCTACACTAACAAATTTATTTTTTATAAGGTGGCAAACAAGCTAGACATTCCATAGACATCTGCAACCAGCTATTGCGAGTTTCAGATGCGTTGCCTGCCTTTAATAGACAGAAAAATTGACATTTCCTTTCCCATTAAATCCTCTTTACCTTCCACCCTTACCTTATTGTAAAATTGTGGGAAGGCAAAGAGTACAAAAATTGGGCCTCCGAAACTTCACTTCTAGGACGAAGCGAAGAATACTTATGTATACTTCAAGCCTAATATAATGTATAATTAATATCTAAATTATTGCATCAGAAAATGTCTACTGGCAAAGAGTATACAAAGAATTTTACATAATATATACTTAGAAATTTTTATCTAGCTCTTTAATCTACTAGATACTATTTTATTTTCTTCGAAAAAATGTAATAAGAAAACGTTGTCATTGAAATAAAGACTGACGAAAGAATAAATTTAATTGTTGCATACTTATGTCAAGAGTAAATATTACAAGAAAGTTAAAGCTTTAAACATATTGGCAATATTCTTAAATAGACCTTAAACTTGTCTCAAAGTGGGGATATCCTATTACCATAAATTGCTGTGTATCAAAAATCAATAACGTAATTGCCACATCGGGTAACAAATTTTCTATCTAAACAACATAAATATCAAGCAGAGATTGTCATGTAAATGAAATTCATTAATTACCTTACGCACTGCCTCTCCATTATAAATTCGCCAATTTTCAACTCTCTACTCGGCTTTACAAAAAGTTATAATATACAGTGACTGATTACTCAGTATATTGAAATTGATAAAATGTCAAAGTAATCTATCATCTAATATAAAGCTAAGTACACAATATCTGAAGAAGATTACAAAAGTTCTATTATGATAAGATTGCTAGCGTCTGTAGGTATTATTTTTAACATCATTACACTGCGCATGTCCTCCGGTGGTGCTAAATGACTCTTTTCCGCTGTGGTCCAACGAAGTTTCTCAAAAAAACAAATACCAGTAAAAGATGGTATAGTAGAGGCTTACTTTTACCCCCGATGACACATAATAAGTTTGACTATCACTTATCATGTAAACCGATTTTTCATTCATTTTCATTTTATCGTCATTTTCTTCATGCTTAGTATTCACGCTATCTTAAACTATTAAGTTTTAAAGTTTAAATATGTACTACACTGTTTCTTAACATTCAAGAATGTTCGTGTATTATATTATTAGGAGTTGAATATTAAACAACGACAAATACACTTCAAAGTACTTTACCGTTCAAGTAAAGATAACGTTATTAAGTTGGGTTTCGTGGGCCGTGTATCATTTCTCGCACGATCGTATTGAATTGTGTTCAGCGCACGGCGTTGTTATCAATAGCGTTTATCGTAACCAAATATACAAAGAGCTATACCAGCACTGTTTCAGTGTTATAAACTTTATGTAGATAAGATATCTTCGTCTATTGTTTGAAACCATTATTTTAATTAATAAATAGAATCATCATATCCCTACCCTTTTCCCACCTAAGTAGGGTACGTACTACTCTTACAGATTTGATGGACTGTACCATAGTCTATACTGTGACTGGTTTTGGCTATAGTTTTTACGGCCATTCGCCTTTTTGACATCTAGCCTTGAGAATCTTCTTACATAAGGAATATGAATATAACTCAAACATAATACTCGAAATAGAACAAAATACGTAAACAGTCTTCTTTCATTGGTTGGACTAATTCTTTCAGAAGTTGAGGTACTGCTAAAATATAACTTCCGATGATACAGTATTCTTGCCCGAATGTAAATATTTGAAACTCGGCGCTCACTATGCTACTATTGTCTAGGCAGTTGTTAATAGTTGAACATTAAAAAAAAGTTTTCGTTAAAAGCAATCCTTAAAGAAAGAAATTTGATACAATTTCTCGCATATGGAAAAGTAATATCCTAAGAAAATGCTTGCCGGCTTGTATCAAACTGTATCATCAAATTGTATTTCATTAAACGAATAAATCCATAAAAACCACTCAAATTGTAACGAAATATATAAATTTATTTTTCTTACATAATATTGAACATTTACAAGGTTTTATGAAAGGTTATATAATTCTAACATTTTACTGTCCAAAATGGCGATCGGCTTAAAACGCCAAAACTACCAAAGCTGTCATAATAATAAATCTTTTTGCGCATTCCACATCGAGCCGATTCGGAAAGCAATTCCGTTAAAAGCTCGTCTGTTACTTTTGGCTTTAAAAAAATATTACTCATCTACCAGATTTGCTGATGAAACTGCTAATACATATATGACTGTATGCGTGCAGGTCAACGACCCCGAAAAGTTACAGACGACTCGTTAAATTAACAAATCCTCTCTGTGAGAGCTTTTTAACACTTCTGCTTGGTAATAAAATTTTCTTACTTAATTAAATTGCTCGTAAGTTAACTTTGTTTTCTAAATTTCATGGTTTTTTGAATCAAATTGGCTTTATAACGTTTTTTCAACTGTCTAGTTGAAACTTTTAATTAAGTGAAATGCACTTAACATTCCTGTTTATACAAGTATCTTAAGAGTATGTTCAAGATACACTTATAGTGACATCTTACGCAGCGCTTTATCTTCCTTACAAGACTTGTTTTTATTTTTTAAATATTGAAATTTAAATTTGAAATTCCAGCTATGCTAAGCGAAGTCGTTTCTTACATTTTGAAAGCAGTCGCACACAGAACATTGATATATGGACGCCATTACCAATGTCGGGTTAGAACGAAATCATGCTTGAAAAATGTGTACGATATTTTAAATCGTCTTCGACATTTTCTTTCATCTCTTTATGATTTAGACAGAGAACAAAAATCCCAACTTATTCCATCTCGATCCAGACGGCTTATCGAAATACTAAGACCAAACCTAAAATTATTGTATGATGATGTTGTAAATAGATGTATGTGAAATAGAGTCTAAAAGACATGCTTCAATCATTTGATTATGAGAAAGAATATTTAGAATTAAGAAAGATATATAAGAAATATTCTCATGCGAGTAAAGAACAAAAAGTCATAAAATCCCATTGCTAACAAACGATTAACGCTACATCTTGGATCCCGGCAAGGTTATTTTTCAATTTGTTTTATTGTTTGGTACAAACATATACAAGTATTAAATGGCAACACTTTTTATAATTTTTGTTGTAATATAAGCACTATTATTTTTTTCTTATCAACCCGGCGTTCAAGTGAAAATTCATATTGAAGAGTGCCTTAAAAATTGTATGATTTTTATCAATTATATTTCTGATTTCAATTTAATATTATTTTTACTTTTATGAACCTTATATTACTTAAAACTTATGTAGTCTTTACTAACTTTTTTATTGATTTTATGACGTGACGGAAACGAATTAGAAATAAATACTTAAAAAAAACTATTTTTCGCCAATATGTAATATGACTATCTCGTAATTTCATTGACTATTAAAACAGAAATTGCGAATAATACATCTGCTGACAGATTATCCACATAGAAAATGCGACGTGTATTTTTTGAACCAGAGTTAAATAGAACAAAAACTATGACTGAAATGAACGTGAACAAGATTGTTATCCCGATGACCGAATAGAATGGGAACAAAGTTTCTTTTGAAAATTTTCAGAAATAATCTTTGTCAGCGCCTCGAGCCTCGAGCCATTCCCGAAAGTTCACTTGCGAAAATTCGCTTCTACGTACTACGATGATTTTCTGAAGTTACTTCAAATTTTGTATTAACTTTGTGTTTTCTTAGTTCATGACTTATTATACATACATAATGAACTAGTAACTGTCTTATATTTAGTTTAATAATAATAATAATAAAAAAAAAACCATGGCAACCGTTGACAACGTCAAACGTAAAAATTTTCATCCAGCACAATATTTACAAAATTAAC
>DWLR01003524.1:0-13388 GCA_018246295.1 Papilio alexanor hazarajatica
ATTTGAATATCGAACTTGATCCAAAAAGGTCTCATATATATGCACTTCTAAGAACTTTTTGATTCACCCTCGTAAGTCGTTATTTTAATTGATATTAAAGATCGAATAAGATCGAATATTCTATCGAGAATAGTGTACAGATAAGATAAATTACAGGGTGTCAATAATATTTAACGACTATTCTTTATCCCTTTTATTCTACCATTACTAATTTCAAATAAGTGATCGAGACTCCATTGTGATGTACACATGAACAAAGTAGATTCCATTTAGCTTATTATATCTGTGCAATGATATGAAACAGCAGAAAAACCGTCACGTAACGGCAGTGTGAATGAAGGAGCCGCCTGTATCTAGCACACGCCTATATCGAGTATTAAAACTATTGCTTATGCTCTTATTCCATCGTTCAGATCATCGCGGAAGCTGCTAACGGACCAACCACCCCGGCAGCTGACAAGATCCTCATCGACCGCAACATCCTGGTCATCCCCGACCTGTACATCAACGCGGGCGGTGTCACCGTCTCCTTCTTCGAGTGGCTCAAGAACCTCAACCACGTGTCCTACGGCCGCCTCACATTTAAGTACGAGCGCGACTCCAACCACCATCTCTTGGGTGAGTCACATGTTTCTAAATCTATGAATGTACGACAAGCAATGAATTTTTGTTTTTAATCTAGTTAATTTAAAATTAGTGAATTTAAAAGTTAAACTTGAAAATCGAAGAAACATTTTGATGATGGCAAAAATGATTTTTTACAAGTTGATCAACACTTAACTATTACAAAAAAAAAACATTACAAATTAATCTCTGAATGACAGCCAAAATGTTTTGCCCGGAAATAGCATTTACTGAATGTGTAATAAAAGTTTAATGTTTCATTAAAATAAAATAAAAAACGAAGCAAATGAAATATAAAACACTTGTTGTAATGCATTTGTATCACATTACGTAATATGATAAACAAATGACAACTTAAAGTTTATTAACTTATTTTAGATATTTATTTTAATAGTACATTGATTAAACATATTTGATATATACAATATTTGATATTGTTTCTGATGTTATTTGTTTTTTTCATACTAAGTGAATATTTTTTTGTTTATATAAACATATTTAATCAATTAGTCACATGAAATGTATTAAATTTTTACTGAAAATATATTTTTATGGATTTTCTTATGATTATACACAGACTTTTCTATATTTTATTTATACTTGAAATGCAAAATTAAAAATCACTAGGGCATACCAATTTCGGTGGCTACACGAAAAACGATTCAAAAGTAGATAAGAAGATTTTATTCTTACATTAACGTATTCGTGTTTGGTCGACAGAATCCGTACAAGAATCCCTAGAAAGGCGCTTCGGTCGCGTGGGCGGTCGCATTCCGGTGACGCCGTCGGAGGCTTTCCAGAAGCGCATCTCCGGCGCTTCCGAGAAGGACATTGTGCACTCCGGCCTCGATTACACCATGGAGAGATCTGCTAGGGTAACCATTACTTTGATCGTTTAAAATAGTTTGAAATATAGATACAGTACTTGGTGGTAGATGTCGTCGTAGAAGCTTTCGATTAGATACTTTTGTGAGTTTATTTATTGCACATAAATAATCTTGTAATTTTCATACAACTCACCTAGTGGTTTAATAAAGGAAAACTTTATTTTGGGGTATCTCAAGTAAACAATATGAGGGATACATATAAAATTATATTTAACCACAAGTAAAAAAAAATTATAGACATTTCCATCATACTTTATTAGCTTTAGTAATTAATAGGATATTTTACTTTAATTTTATTTCATTTAACGGCTCGTCAACAATTGTACATACATTAACTTAGTAACGAAGATACAGTGGTACAAGATACATGGATGGCAATGCACAATCATTTATAGACGAATACAACATGGACCAAAAAAATATAGTTTATAAAGAGTTAATTAAACATATAAATACTACAGATACAGATCTTAGTAATTGCGCATGTCAGTAGATTCAATCGACTTAATTGACTGCCTGAACTTATTTATAGAGTCAAGAAAAATATCTGAAGAATTACCAATTGCATTAAGTTGTCTGGACATTCTATAGACTGAATTTTACGTTCATTTAATTTTATTCTTCTATTTCATCATGAATGCTTTTTTACTTAAATTTGTAGGTTTTATGTCATTTTACATATTCTCCCTTTAATTGTCACTGATCCACCTTGTAATGACGTCCTTGATCGTAATGTCTCAATACACCTTCATCTTACCTATTAATAAAAATTTAACAGCTACGAAATTCTCGTTACTGTAAAAACTCCCTTACAACGTATGTATTTCTATAGATCTTTTGTGGCGACTTTAGCAGAATATCTTTTTCTCAGCAGTTAGACTTTCATCTCGTTTTATCAAATTTATAAATAAGCTGTGGCCCTTTAATTTATTTAGACATTCAATCAATTCAGTCATATATAACGCTATTCATACTCATATAAACGCTACTTTTCTTTCTGCTCGGCTCCTAAGGACCGTAGCGTTATGTTAAATAGCGTCTATGTTTTATTTTTACTTATTATTTATTTATTTCTTCAGCTTAAAATAAGTAAATAAATATACTTTGACCCACAAAACCATATTGATGGTTTGACTGTGGGATCGGGTTTTCGCACATTATGCATATTCAAGACAATGGAAGTATATAACTAAAGAAAAAACGACAAAAATAATGTAATAAAATAAAAATAAAAAAGTATACTTTTTTAATTTAATTTAAATAGTGTAGTTTCAGTTTGCTTTTAAATACTTTTATTTTTTTTCGTGTCGAAATTCCTCCAGCAGACTATATGTATTAATCCAATTGGTCATTAGTGACGCTTAGCGCGTTCAAACTCTTCTTCGGCTTTATTATGTTAGTACAAACAATATACAAATTAAATTTTTTATTTTTGTTTCCAGGCTATTATGAAGACCGCAATGAAATTCAACCTCGGTCTAGATCTGAGAACCGCCGCGTACGCCAACTCCATCGAGAAGATATTCACCACGTACGCCGACGCCGGCCTCGCCTTCTAATCCATTACCGTCTAAAAATATTTTCTGCATTTTGTAGTTTTGTTTTAGAATCCCCGAGCACTCAGCGTAACTCTTTAAAACAATTTAATCACAGTATTTTTTTTTTTCTTTATTGAAATCATGGTGTAATATTATTTTAATTTTAAGTGAAAATTGAAATTTCTATTTGTATTGCCTTTGAATTGAAATAAATCTTGTTTTACTGTTACTTTTTTCATATTAATTGACACTATCCTTCGCATCACCTTGGTATCCTTGTCACCTGTTTCTACAGATCTTAGGGCTGCTGCTGTTCCTAGTATATTATAAGTACTATAGAAAAATATCCCGTTGTATAAAAATTAAAATTTTAAATTATCATTCAGTTGTCACACTATGAATATGCTGTCTCTTCAGTACTAAAACAAATGGCTACTGTAGCAAACGACACCATTTAACAAATCTTTAATTAAACATAATAATTTTAACTTTAAACCTCTAAATGAAATGATGAACTTAACGATCAAAAGACAAAACATATTACAATGCAAAAGCTGTTTACGGAAATATATAGAGTTATCAGTGCAGGCATTATTATGCATCATTTATTGGCTTTACCTGTTCAGATAAAAATTAACGTTATTTCAGTAATTGAAATGCAATAGATGACATGACGTTATTATCTAGCGTTAAGATAGCCGGATAATTTTGTTATAAGATTTAACCCCGACTTATTAGGGAACAATTATTACAAATTATGAAAAATGTAAAATTGATCTTGTAAAAAATTTATATACAATTTATTGCCACTTTTAGCTTAGTTGGAATGGTAAAAAGAAATAATAAATATGCCGAAGTTCTACTGAGATTATAAACTGGCGAACTACAATCGGTCGGTGACATATACGTGTTATTTATTAAAGTAAAATGAAACCAAAAATAGATAAGTAAAATAAAAATTTAGATATATTTAAAATATTCAGAGTAGCGAAAAAGTTTTTTTTAACAGCGACCCATAGAAGTTTAGTATTCATTTGATAAATCAATGTTATGTTAAATGCTATTAACGGTTAACATAGACTATGTTACGAGATGATTATAAATAGAAAATATTTGTTTCTGAACGCATCCACCTACGTGTATGCTGTCGTCTGTCGCTGTCATTGTCAAGTAATGTGTATGATAAATTATTTGCATTACGCTCTTAGATAGTATTTTTGGATAACGAGGCCGGTATAGAATATAACAAAATGTTTATCTCTCCCATCGTTGTTAGTATACTAATCACACTAATTAGCGGAATATGTTCCAAAAGTGTAGAGTTAACATTCGAACTCCCTGATAGTGCAGTAGAGTGTTTTTATCAAGAGATTGAAAAGAATACTTCGGCTTCTTTAGAATATCAGGTAATGGACGTTCTAAACTAATCACATTCATATATTTAACGCGCCGACATGGTCTCGACAAAAATTTCCGATAATTTACCAACCCTTAATTAACGTATAACCATGAAAACAATTGTAGCTATAGTTTCTATGAACTTAAAAATATGTTTTTTTTTTCTTTTCTAAAACAAACATTTTTTGTCCAGGTCATCACTGGTGGTCAGTATGATGTCGACGTCAAAGTAGAAGGTCCTAATAAGCAAATAATTTATCAGCAACAGAAGATGCAATATGACTCGCATCAGTTTACAGCTCAATATACAGGTAATGAGTTGTTATTATCTATTATTTTCATAAGTTTCTAACCCTATTACAAAAAAAAAAATTAAATGAAAAATGTATATATTTGTAAATACAAACATGTAACTTTTATTATATTAAGTCTGAGCGAATAGCATCACAAAAATAATACCAATTTAAAACACATACATACTGTTTTAGGTGTTTACAAAGTTTGCTTCAGCAATGAATTTAGTACTTTCTCTCATAAGCTTGTGTATATGGAACTGAATGTTGGACCTGAACAACCACTACCAGGAGTTGGAGATCATGCTACAGTACTTACACAGGTAAATTTGTTTTATTTGAAAATATTCCTAATTCTAATTTCTTGTAAAAAAAATGTATCATAAAGAAGTTATACTAGTTGTAACAAAGTTGAAAGAATTATATGAAAGTTAAATAAAAAATGTGCTCCTTAATCATGCAATCCCCATTTTTTTTATTTGTCATAACCAAAAATAAAGGAGAAAAAAACTTACTTCTTCCTTAAAGGCTCAAAGCACATTTGCAATTCCTGGGTGAAGGTCATCACTTAACTTTAGGTGACCCCTTGCTCATTTACTCCATAAAAAAAATTAAACATTACATAACAAATTTTTTAAAATGTTTGCCAAAACAATTTTATATACTGTCAAGGAATTAACGAGTTTTCAATTATTAATAACCAATAAAAATATTTATTATAATTGTTTTTACAGTTGGAAACTTCTGCAGAAGAAATTCACTCTGCACTGAATAGGATTATTGATCATCAAACCCACCACAGATTAAGAGAGGCTCAAAGTCGTAAGCGGGCAGAGGATCTGAATGAGAGAGTATTCTGGTGGTCCATGGGGGAGACACTGGCTATTGTGTGTGTCACTTTTGCACAGGTTATGGTTCTAAAGAACTTCTTTAGTGACCGACCGACTTTATACAATCGAAAGTAATAGTAAAAATTAAATAGTTTATTTATTAATATATTTCATGGGTCAAACATTTTGTTTTATTTAGATTTTAAATTGAATTGACACACAATATTTTCACTGTTATTTTTGTAAAAAATTACTGTTTTTGCTGTATCTTGGTACTTTTTGTTTAATAATAATTTAATATTTAACTGTATTGTGTAAACAATGTATCAGACTTTGAAAATTTAATGCAATAAAATAAACATTGTGAAAAATATATAAATGTAACCCAATGAAGGCAATTTTTGACTTATACAGAGTATGTGAAGAAAGGGAGGCAAAAAAATTGTGAAGTTTAAGTTATTTGATAAGTGGTTTAAATATATAACTTGATTGGAAATGTTCTCAATAAATACTGGAAACTAAATGATTGAATGAAAAAAAATCTAGAAAAAAAAATACTGGAAACTAACAATGTTGGTTCAATGCTACAAAAAATGGTCGGACTGATTATAAAGAAATGTCATGTAATATGAAATAGCATAATTAGTAAATTATTTATAGCAGTACGAAATAAGAATAAACAATGTTGTAATCCATTGTAAAGTACCATTAAATATATTCTAAAAAAAAATTACAGAAAACACCAAATATTTTATTTTCTTCAAAGTTAGAACTTTTTGTCAACCAAAATATTATAAACTAGATTTTTATAACCTTCTTTGTCAAAAAATTACAACAGCAAATCTTTCTCACTATTAGTTTCTTGCTTTTTTAACTTCAAGACTGGCAACAAGTCACAATCTTGGGCATCAGTGAATCCTCCCTTAAGAAAAAAATCTCTATTTTAAAACAATTAGGTAGTTATATGTTATGGCCAAATCAGATACATTACATATCTCTATGAACAGGTATTTTCAAAGTTTTCCACTGAACTAGAAAAAGGGTAATAAACTAAGAGTTGCATTAAAGTGGCAAAAATAGACATTTGGCGAATAAATCAAATTAACTACTTAGCGCTATTTGCTTGCTAAATGAGAAACTATTTTTTTAATATTACTAAAATTTAGGTAAGAATCTTGTAATAGAATTGATTTTCTAGTCAAACTATTGTAACATTATCTTGGTAATGACAATTTAAAAAAATAACATCATTGAAGAAGGACCTCACTTAAACTAAAAGGAAAGGCAATCATTATAACATCACTAAAACTTGTTAAACAAGTACCATTTAGAGTTTCTTACAGTGGATAACCTTACTGGTAACTGTTTATATTATTCAATTTAAAGGACTAAATAATTCCACCTGCCAACCATTCACTCAAAAACAAGTCACCTGTTTCAACTTCTCCATTTATTTATTTTGTATTCATAAGAATGTCACGCAATTTAAGGCTAAGATAAAAAGAATGGTAAAGGAATTTGGTAGGGGAATACAATTGTCTGGAAATGACAATTGCCTATATCTGAAGTTGCGTAATTTGGGCGCTGGACGACTTTAAAGATGAAACTCAAAAACTCCTTAATTGAATTTATCCATATTTTAATTATGTATTTGCACCAGTAAACTATAACTTTTTGTGGAAGAAATGCTTTATTTATAAATTAATAATTAATGACAAAACTCAGTCACAAGAAATGATCCTTCCATATTTTTGTAACCATCCGAATAATCACTGCCATAGTGTCTATAATGAAGAAGTAAGTCTTCACTAGGAAAGGGTATTAGTAGAGAACATGTAATTTCTACAGTTGCTGATAATGATTAAATAGTAAGTCTTGATTTACATTTTATATTAAAACTTTTAACAACCCTTTAGAAGAAAAAAAAACTGTTTTAGATTCCACTTGTCTCAATCTTTTTGACAAATGTGCAATTGGTTCATCTGTCCATTAATCAACACAGCCAAATAATAGATAGATAGCCTTTGAGTAGGAAAAGGAGGGGATTAGTTGTAGATACCTCTAGTAGATGTATGTATAAGAAATTAAGTAGTGTAAAGTTGGTTCATTTCTGTATTTTATAAGGTTGTGGTACATTATTAAAGTGGACAGATACAATTAGTACTATACGCCATTGTAATGTTTAACTAAACATGAAGACTGAAATAGTTATAATGTATTTTTGTTTCTTAATAGTACTGTTTTTACAAATACAATTAAAATATTGTTAATGTTACAAGCAATATATTTATTAATGATTACATATTTCAAACATTTTAAAATTATCAATAAAATTCTATTACTATTATCATTCATTTGATATATTTAAACAGCAATTCTTAAGTGGAATAACATTATTATAAACATAATAAAATACAAAAAAAATATTAATGCATGGAAAATAGACATGTAGACAGGTCTAGTTTAAAATAGTACCAACAGAGCAAATACTCCATTGACCAGTGCACAAGGATATGCTATTAGAGGCCTTTGCTCTGTGTCACCTGACATAGTAACAAACAGCCTACTCGCAGAAAGGGCTGACCAAATTACAGCAATGGCAGATAGACTTAGACCAACAGTTCCTTCCAGAGATATAAATATTCCCAAGGTAGCAAGTACTACCATAGGTAACATGCAATATCCTAGAACACTTGCAACACTTAACACAGTAAAAACTCCTTCGGAACGGCTCATAAGTGACAACAAACAATACATCAGAATAACTGACATTACAGAGAGCCCATAAACATAGCCAAAATGTGCCTTATTGCCAGAAAGAAAAAGACAAACAGCTAAAGCTAAACAAAATGCAATAGGACCTGCAATGTCAGTATCTCTTAGTAAAAAGTTGGCATCATCTGCTTTTGATTGGCCATGGAAAGGATTTAGTACTGCTAAAGTTTTTTCTAATATTCTATCAGGGTATATTTCCAGTTCATCCAATAGTGGTGGTTCATCATATTCTGATATTGCAGTATTTGCTTCTCTAGGTATAGCTGCTGGTGTGAAAATGCTAGGGTGATAACCTTGATTATTATTAGGGGGTACTAATGGTACTTGGGCTTGGTCATAACCAAAACTCCGCTCTGGTAAAAATGTCTGAAAGTCTAATAAAAAAATGATTTTAATGACATTTTATTACAAAGAGTAATCAAAAAGCTTTTATAGGGAATAAATACTCACCTAAGGTTTGAGAGGAATCAGCAAAATTATTAGAGGTGCTATCAAAATTATAATTTTGGCTATTATCAGGAGGTAACCACGCATATTCATTTTGATTGGCATACCCAGCCATTGTTTTGTTAAGTACTGAATTAAGAAAGTTCGTCTAGTTTTTGCCACTAAGCAAATTGTCTACGTCGTATTACTGTTCAATCTGAAATCAAACAATAATGCTATATTATTGATATCGATTACACACGAAATGTCATTTTCGAATAGAGTATTGAAAAAGAACTACTTACTGGAATTAACTTTTACATTTCGAACCAAATTTCGTACAGTGACAATTGGTTACAAACGTCATAATTGGTCATAATATAGATTATTAAATAGTTGACGATAATCCATTGCATTGCGAGAGATAGGTTTAAACTTCCGTATCTGAATTAAATATGAATAAAATTATCATCATATAAGTTATGTACATATTTTTTAAATTTAAAAATCCTTTTATTAGTACGATTACATTTTCAGTTCATTATCTATTATTTCAAAATTACAACTTTATGAAATGTGTGTACAGGCGGGTTACGAGTTTTATAAGTGTAAAAGCACTTTACATTTTTTTTATTAACTGTTATATTGGTGGTACTTGCTCTTAATTCAATTTAAAAATATATATACGTATATATTATTCAACAATATTTTCAAACACACCTATAAAATTTTCAAATATAATGATAGTGACATATTGGTAATTGATGGCATGTTTTTGACGTTAACTGCAACTACGTATCGGTATTATCTGTTAAAAAAACTGTATTATTTATTTAGCTTTCGATTTTGACTTTTGTAGAAGAGAACTAGAATTCAATGAGTAGGTACAGAGTTACTGCTTGATTTACAAATAATAGTTTATTAACAAATTTGTGAAATGCACTAGAAACGTGTGATTAGTAACTCGCCATCTTATTACAGAAATGTAAGGAAGAGCTTTTAGTTTTCTTTCGATATAGCTGTGGTGTATACCAGTGTCCTACATTTTTGTACATTAGCTCAAATGGAAGAAAGTTGTGTTCTCGTATCGTTCCTATTTAAAGGCGTGACTTAATATTTCATTTGTAATGGATAGTGTTCCGCCTTTATGCAGGATTTACATTAATTAAAAACTCTTGTTATGTATACTATAGTTGAGATAGCATTAAGCGTGGGGGTGCTAATCACTCTCATCATCGCTCTTTCAGCATGCGTTTGTGGATGCAAGAACTCCAACCAAAAGTAAGTGCATACATGTAACATTTTATTAATATTGCTAAAATTAAATTAAATAACTCAAAGATTTGATGCTAAAATATTAATTCATTTATGATTTACGTAGTTTTTTTGATGTGTTTAATTTTACATAGTCTTACATTGAAAAAATCTGATTAATATTTGTCATTCATGCTCAATATCAAATACTCTTACAATTGCTGTCACATGTAAATCTCTGGCATCATTGTATACATTCTACCCCAATGAAATGTGATATGTAATTTTTTAACATAATTAGTTTTTTTTTCTGTAATCTGTGTCATAAATCTGAGCAATGTAACATATTTAAATGTTACAAAAGTTATTCATTTTTTAAGAGATTGAGAATTGAATTACATAATTTTGGTATCAGTGCAATTCAGGAATAAAAAAGAAAGATGGAGAATATTTCCACTACATTACATACACTAAATGGTATTTATGTTTAATTATTATCTGTAGGATTTACCTCTTCACATTTAATTGTGAATTGTCTAGTTCAAATTGAACTGTTTGATGTTTTAAAGTAATAAGTTATTAAGTAAAGCATTCTCAGAATATGTAAGGAAAACTAATTAAGTGATCTCTATTCAATGCATGTTTTAACAATCACAGATTATTGTCATGTTTTCTTTAGAATTTCTCTAGTGAATAATGCTATTCATGATGCATATTATCATTTTACAACGATTATGTGATCTTCAAAAAACCATTTGTGTCAACTTATTCTTTTTTTAAAGGATAGATATAGTGTATTAGAAGAATAAGTATTGGAGATGACTATATATGTATGTTGTAGATAGTATGTTGTGGACTACAGTAGAGTCTAGGATATATAGAATAATAGTACATACTGTACCAACCGAAGTGAGAAAAGGGCAGGGAGACAAATAGTTTCCTCTTTTTATCCATCATAGAGAAACCCAAAAGCAAAAGATCTTTGTAAAGTAACAAAATAAATTTACCAACAGCATAAGACCAAAAATGCTGTTGGTAAATTGATTTATTAACTTTAATTGTTACAATAAAAATAAAACATACATGTTGTATTCAGTTTATGTTAAAATAGTGTTTAATGTTATATTTAACAGAAGTGAGTTGGTTGGCACAGCTGGTGTGGTCAAAATCCATATAGATGAGGAGGTTCCGTCTCCAACGCCAACCACTCCGGCTTCCATCAAGCGGTTTGTTTTAGTTAGCATGCCCTATATATTGTCTATAGGCTAACATAGACTTAAAAAACTCATAACAGGAGAACGTTGAGGCTTGTTTTACAAATATATGTACAGTTTTTCTTTTATATTTATAAATTTAACCCATATGGGCTTGTAGAGGTTTATGTTGTTTGAAATTTATACATCTATGTTTTATATTACAAGATTTCCTCTTAAAGATCCAAACATAACATTAATATCTCGATGCATATATTTTATGGTTTGGGTTGTGTGAATTGTGTAGGGTTTCTTACTTATAAGGCATGCATTTAAATTAATTTGCCGTGCGGTTAAAGAATATAGTATAGAATATTGCAACAAAAAATTTGAAAACTTTATACATACATACCTTTAGTATTGAAACTATGATATGTTACAAAAAGACGATTAACCCACACAGCACAAACAAGTTGTAAGTTATAACAAACGATTCTCGCAGCTGCAGTGATTTATTGCTAATTGTGAGCAATTAGAAACCCTGTGTTACAAATCTTGCATACTACCGAACTTGTGACGGAAATATGTAAGCACATGAGTGGCTTTTTTCTAGTTGTACTTTTATTTTATATCTTGATATTATTATTGTTTCTTAATTGTTTAAATCACACTAATCAGAAAAAAATAGTTAAATGAGATTCAGTATAATGGGGCTAAATTCAGTAAATTGATATAAGATTTGTGACAATATATACTAGATATATAAAGATAGAATTGAAAGAAGTGTCCTTGCATTCAGAGATTTCAATTTTAAATAAACCTGGTGCCACACCTCTTTCTTATATCAATAAATCTATTTTGAGAATAATATAATATGGTTTAGATACAATATTACATAAATATTATAGATTTCTTTTGTTACATTCAGCTATTCTGTATTATGATGAGTATTTGATTCTTCTGATATCTAATTTGATCTTATTTTAGTGATAAACTGTCATTATTCCTTAGACTAAACTAAAAATGTACTTTTAGTATCTAACAAAAATTTAGGTGTTTTCAATTTTAAAAAATTGATTGTATTTTATAGGGTTGTAAGAAATTACTTTTCCCAACTCTTTTTTGATTGATTTAATGGACCCTTGTAACGGTGTAACCGTTGTGTGTGCTCTGTTTGATTCCAAACTTAAGTTTAGTACTAGTGAAGCATTTCAAAAATAAACAATTTTTATATTCTGATCTATTCTCCAGTGTTCTCCAAGGCTCTCACTAAAAATGACAGGGATATCTTTGGGAAAAAATTACTATAGTAAAAATTGAAGAACAGCCCCTTTCTGCTTATTATATAAATAGTAGATATATATACATTTTTAGATATCTTTATTTTACATCCTGTTTTACTTTTCTGAGTTCATCTCCTGAATGTTTCTTGGTTCCTATTACCTTTTAAACATTAATTAGTTCTCACGATTTTATTAGAAAAAGAACCTATTTTTACTGTCTGTTGTGTTGTGTTTTTGTACCTACTGTAATTTTCATAGAAAATGATTAAAGCTTGAAATGATATTTTGAAGAATGGCATTTATTTCACACAAGTAAATTTTTCTTGTCTAATAAATATGAAAGTTTTCTATTAAAAATTAAACAGAATAAAAGCTGACAGAGCCCTCGAAGCATTTAGATTGAAGGTAGGAAAAGTAAGTAAGCATAATTATTAAATAAGCGTATTACCAAAAAGCAACCACAACTTCGACGCATTATTCTTATGAACCCAAAATCCGACCTACCTTTTTCGCTAGTACAAGTGGCGTAGCAAATTCTAGCAACGCTTCGGTTATCAGTAACACGAATACCGTGAATATTAATCATAACATTTTTCGCCAAAGAAGACGATGTAACTGTTTTATAGCGATGATGACAATCTACTATTTTATCTAATGAAGGTAAACGAGTAAATATTACGTATACTTGTATGAAATGAGCTTTTTTTTGTGAAAATAAAACACTATTAATGGGAAAGTAAAAAACATTTCATTCAAAGTATTGGCCATTGTTTTCTACACATTTTGACCTTCTTTCTGGCAATTTGTGGTTACCATGCCAATAAAATTGTTCGTCTTTTAAAGCAAACCAACCAGACACCCAATTTTCGACCTCCTCGTAGGAATCA